>JADLIF010003249.1:0-119847 GCA_016648015.1 Steinernema khuongi | reverse complement strand
GTCCGTAACTCTAAGAATACCGCGTATGGGCCGACAATATTTTGGGGTTTTCTTAGCTACCCATAGGCCTACACGTGTGCAAACGTTCGTTTCGATCCGAACATCGCACTTCGTGTAGCTCCCTTGTCAGTGTCAACTGCTTCACAGCGATCGATTTTAGGAAGTTGGGAAACAAGGAAGCTAGTTAAAAGCAGAGTTAGCGTGAAGGAACGAAGGCAATGAGATCCTATTTAGTTGGTGTAGTGCTTTTTGACTATTTTTCGGAGAACTACCAACCTGGTTAAACTGGCAATCATAGATTTTCAGCGAGTTGTCGAGGAAGCTTTGGAACTTCGGTGCGCACATCTCACAGACGGATCCACTTTCCACCCTTTCGGACAGCGTTTTCTCGCCATAGTCATTTTCGTACAGTTTACTGGGGTTCGCTCCGAAGACAAGAAGGAACCGGGCATCGGTGATGGAACTCTGCGGGTGAGCCCACACATCGGCCAACTTTGTCGAGACCTGAAGAGCTACTTTATGCGCGTCTTGCACAGCTGGGCGAGAAAACCTGAGTGTGGTTTGCGGTCTTGATGAACTCCACGAGATTCGAGATCCGTTCGACTTTTTTGTTCTGTGAAAGTGTGTGGGCACAACGCGATGACGGCATTTCTGGGTAGCGCCACCCGCCAGAAGCCGGGAACCGATGAATTACTGAAGACGACAGAAACACATTACAGCTTGAAGTGTGGCTGATTGGAATAAGGATCGCGTTCACGGTGGTCAACTCGCCGGACGAGACACGTAGTGCACGCAAGCGCTAAAACAACAGCCGAAAGGCAGAGCCACTGCTGGAGCACCAGGTTGACAAAGAAGAAACGTTCGTTATCAGCAAAAGGCCGTGGCCGAATAATGAGTATAATCATTGTTGGTGCCCGGCCGAGCCAGGAGACTGGTGCCTCCAAAGTTACTGATAACGTGCCGGGTACAGGTCAATCACTAGAGGGGAGAGTCAAAAATCAGGGCAAAAAAGGATCGCCGTGCTAGTAGACAGCCGCTCGCAGTAGAAGCAGCCCGTTCGGTTTCACCTGGAAATCAATAGAAAACTTCCGCTAAGATCTCAACTGTTCTGAGTGGTTAAGGGAGCGAGTGAACCTAACGACGCCAACAGGACTGCCCGTGGTCGGGAGACGATGACGATGATAGCCGTGGAGAGGCGATTGTTTGTAAAAAGATGACGCGTCAGAACAAACAAGCGCTAAGGGCGGAAGATCAACGAATAAATTGTGTCAAAAAGGGTTTCTCGTCATTATGATCGGCACAGAAAGCGCAAGCCGGCTTGGCGGTGTCACTTCTCAACAGATGTTCAAAAACCTGTTTGGACATCCAAAAACAGAGAAGTGATCGGCTAGCCGCAGAGACGAACTGTACGAACGGCGCCGACGAGGTCGAAAAGTGGTAGTCCCGTGTTGTCTCCTCGAGGCGTTTCTTCTCTCGGCTTCGCTGTTCCCGTCGGCTGGAGTGGAGCTGGTGTGAACATATGTTTGCGTTGCCCCGAGGGAGAGGAAGCAAAACGTCCGCTGCCGGGGTAGACACTAATCGGCGCCAAACTGCGGAGGGCACACGGTCCACGGCGGTGTCACAAAACCTGGGTGCACCGGTCTCGGCCTGCGACGGCACTTGCCTCGGCTCGTCGAGGCAAGGAGCAGCGGCGATAAGCGAAGAGCGCCCGCGCTTATCATCCAATTGTGTGCGAGAAGCTGGCGAGAGTGTTTGTTCTCGGCAAAAACACTTTTGTTGAGCACGCGAAACACAGACGTCGCGGGTCGAAGGACGACTTTGATTCACGAGCTCCTCGTCGCGTTTTCACCTTCTCCACACTGGAAACGAGGCGTCAGCACGAACGTCGCTTGACGTCAGAAATTAATAATCGCGGAACAAATGAGCTTCTCCTAGTGAGAGCGCGCCGGCCAACCGCTTATGGCAACTGCCCGTGGGCAACAAGCACAAACGTTTCTCGGAAGCGCAAAAACGCACCTCTTTCCTGAGTGGCGATGGAGATGGTTTGACGAGGAGTGTGGGTGAGGGACCGCTTGTTGTGTGAGTCCTATTCAAACAACAGTAAAGGATATGCAAAACAGCTAGAAGACGGTCGTAAATTGGAAGAGAAAGTGCAAGAGAGAGGCTGGCTGCGTGATCGGGGCTCATGGCCCACCCATCGGCACAATACACGTAGCAGACGAGACAGATAATAACACAAAGAGAGCAAGGAAGAAGCGTTTTTAGTCGGATAAAAAACGAGCAAGGTCCGGGAATGCCTGGTGGTCTCGGTGCTCTCCGTTTACAACCACCGCTGTTCAGACTAAAGGGCATGTGATAAGCGCGGTGCTGGCTGCAAGTAGACGAGCTGGTCGCCAGACTCACTTTTTGGGAGCACACGGAACAAAGAAAGGCTAGTCTGCGGCTTCGTGGCAGCGTTTGTCCATAACGCAATAAGCAAGTCGTCAGAAGCGATGAGGGTGCTAGGAAATGTGGAAAAATATGTCTGATTGGTTGCTTCCTTAAGTAAATAGCTCTAGTAGCTAAATAGGAGATCGCATAAAGCCGCGGTTCTGTAAAGAGACGCACGGAATTGTGTGAGGAAGCTCTTTTGCGAATTTGTTAAATTCCCTCCGTTTTCTTTCACGCAATTTTGACGCAGCGGTGACTCACGCTTGGAATTAGCGCTGTATGTTTGTTGATTCGCTACGCTTCGAAGCATGAACCACAAAAGCAAACGCGCTGACTAAGATTTTCGGAGGGTCCACGTCAGATCGAGACCGAACGGAAAACAGGGGAATGAAGAAAACGGCAAGGACAGAAGGAGAATCCGAAAGCTGCTTATGTGTGCATGAAATAGGGGATTCGCAGAGTAGCTGTATCCGGAGCACTATAATTAGACGTAATGGACAACTTATCGCGAAAACATCTTCATTGCTGGAATGTGAAGTTTGTGATTTCCTCATCAATGAAGTTATATATAAGCGTACAACATTGCTGGCCAATGAGGAAGACACATCGGACAGAATACCGCCAGACGCAAGCCACACTGCTGAGAACGACCTTCAGATGTGAGCTACCATGTTGACGTCCACTCTTTCTAACCATAAAAGTGTTGTTGTTTACCAGTTGTGAACTCTTTTTTACTATCCAGTGGTGCGTTAAAAATAACACATTTCTGGTGGAAAAACGCAATGTTTGAGAAATATCTTGGGCTAAAAACATGTAAGCTTGTGGGAGCTGATGGACCAAAACGTTCGTATTAAAACGTACAGCATAGAATAGCCGAAACGATGTAGAACTGCCGACCATCTTCCCACACTTATTGGAATTTCGAAAGTCGCGTCCTTGTCGTCTCCTTTTTAGTAGCCTTGTTAAAGAGACGAAAGGTGGACTCAATTAATTGGCTTAAAATGAGAAGTACACCGAATTTTTTTAACGCGGAGCTCTTTGCCCTACTGAAATCCAAAACCTTTCCAATTTCAACTCACAGGACTGGAAGGTGTCGATATGAGCCTGATGTGGTTGGGAGCCGTGGCACGCTATCCGATTGCACGAGCTAATTCAAGCGAAAGTACGACTGGCGAACAATATTCGTCTGCTCTTCTTAGTAAACGCAATGAATTAGGACACCCAGAAGTTGAAGTTCCCTTGCACATGACGCCTGCAATTTTTACATTCGCCATAGGTGTGATCAATCAAAAATAAAAACATCGCCGACTGGTTTGAACACCCGTATCAATTTGTAGAACGTGAAGTTAAAGTCGCCTTGGTCAGCCGGCAAACAAGAAATTATCTCCTTCACATAACTTTTTTTAATATTTACTGAAAATACAGAAGGTCGTCCTTCGTCAAATCATTCCACAGAATAAGCCGCCCTTTTGCAAACATGATTTCCTTGCACAGTTTCAGTGATGGGGGCACTTCGGGTGTGCACCAAGATAGCGGTGGCTAGAAAGAATTCTATCTAGACTGAATCCACCGCCGTCAAAACAAAACAACGGACAGATCGCCGAGTGCACTGCGTGAACATGAACATGTTTGCACTTGACACCTAAAGCCAATTTGATTTTGATGTGTCAAACGGCATACAGCGCCTTGTGATGTAAACGTTGGGACTTGCAATCGGGTCTTTGAGCATTCTTTCTGAGGCACCTTTGACCTTTTTGGGGATTTCAAGAAGGCTGAAATCCTTATAAGTGTATGCGAACATGGTAAAATATACACACTTTTTAGAAGCGATGTAGAGAAAAACAAAATTAAAAGCTGCCAACTGCCTCTGAGACACAATCAAATTGCCGACTTCCTCATAGATGCAATTAAAAACGACGCCGAACAACTACAACGCTAAGGCATGTCACCACAACAAATACATTTCCAGGTAAGCATGTGGGAGATCTGTACCTAAGAGTCAACTGACGTAAAGAGCAAAGTCGAAAGAACACAACTGTTTACAACAAATTGTCGAATGCAGGTGTTTTGAAGTGTAACCATGAACTCGAGGAACTCAGCGAGTACTTTTCACCTTTGATAATACACCAATAACAAACAAGCGTGACGCAGTCGGGTCGGGACAATAAATCAAACGCGAATAGCATCGTTAATATCCGGCACTCACGCCTAATCTGCAATGGGAGTCTACAATTAGCAATTGGACTTCCTCATCCTGATAAATTGCTGAAACCACCGGAATTTTGTCAGTGTACTTTGATAAGATGGAGGAAGTAGGAACGAGCCGCTGGACTCGGGGAAGAAGTCATATTAACCAACTTCCTTTTTGAGTGCGCTTAAATATGTCTGATCGATATTTTTAACGCTGCGTGTCGATTTTCGAGATCGTTAACAACAGCTGGAATAATACGATGTGAGGCAAAGTTCCAACAGATTGGTTCTGATACATAAACCATATTATTTAAAAGCTGGTCAAAGAATGAAAACTGTGCTCATCTAAAATGGTATTCTACAAAATGGTGTTCTAATTGTGACAGATATGCAGGCTCTATTTTGTTATTTCCACGAGACTTAAGGTCACCATCGTAACATATACAAACTACGCACCGTAACGAGAGCATCTCTCATATGTACACCACTTTACAGGTCTTATCACTGCAAGTATCATCCATTGCAATAGAGTGTCAACGCACGATTCCTATGAAGAAGTAAATGACACTCTGTGCATGGAACAAAGTTCAGCTCTACCCGAAGTCTGCTCTCATAGGAAATGATACAAGGGATAAGCACTTCCAAAAGAATATGGAACTGGAAATTGGTCTGTGTGTCACCACCATGATACATAACGAGAGTGCTTAGCACTTAACGTACATCCGATGGAGGACACGCCTCGTCACTGCACCCAGATTTATACATACATGGTGATTATAAACGGATGGGGGTTGCGATGAGACTAACGAATGCGCTGGACACCTCACATCACCTTGACCCATAACATGTCGGCAGCTGTCCCGCTTCATCTGCTAATAAGGGTCGAGCGCGCACCTTTCTCCGATGACTTGCAGTCGCCGTTAAGAGGGATGTCGCATCTAGGAGCATATAGACCGAAGTTTAAGCCAGGAACCTGGAGAAGAAATCAGTGTATAAATGAGTGAACATCTACAAAGAAAGAAGCGCTATCACAAAGTGCGCTACAGTGAGAAGATCTATCGAGAAAATGAGCGAGAAGGAACTGAATGCCTAATCAATTAGAGACGTTCGCGAAAAAACTGTATCCCCGTTAATCGCCCAGTTCAGATCTTCTGGATTGAGAATAAGCATACTAAAAGAAAACACAAAGGATGCTATAGGCCCTCAGCAATACTTCCTACATACGCGGTAGTCTAACATTCCTCCTTTCTAACCGGCAAAAGATCTAATAAGCTGCAGAATGTTAAGCGCAATTTTTTGGAATCTATTTCGAATATATAAAAAGGACGGCAGCATGGGCATCCGATTAACCATGGAAAGATGTCTACCCATGAAGTCATGCCTAATCGAATCGCAGCGAAAGTGGGGAACTAAATACGTAATTAACGGACGCACACTTGCCCACCAACTGACAACCGGTCAACAGCTACACGGAAGACACTTAGACGTGTCCAGTTGTTCCCGAGAGTTCAGTGATCAGAGCGCGAGTCTGCGCATCGATCCTGCTCCTCGGCAACCTCGGATGGCACGGAGCCTAAAACGAACGTATGTCCATCCTCTCTTGTTCACGCAGGAGCCTATAGAATGCAAACACCTGGATTCAACAGCCTTTTCCATGGATACAGACAAATGGCCTTTCAATGCACCCTAGTGCTGCACAATTTACTTTTGGCCACGTTACTCCGGTGACCAAGAACCAACCACGAAAACGCAAAGGAAACTGTTCAGTCTCTTGCTTATTAAACAGTTGTAGCTGATGGAACTGACTTTGAGCTGAAGCGTTTAAATAGACAGCACTGCTGATTTTCATGAAAAATAAAAAATAAACGGTAGGCTCGCAAGACACTGTGCAAGTGGTAAGAGCAGAGGTATGGCGCGAAGAAAGAGCCAAAGTAAGTGCAGAAACGTCACGAATCCAGTGCAAGCGCAATATCTCTGAATCAATAAAGAAACGGCGAGAGGATTAGAGGGAATTTCGAGGACACACACTAGCCAGTTGCAGTTGATGCAGACACAAGCTGGCAGCAGCGCCAGCGAAATGAGAAAGGAGAGCAAAAAGGATATGGAGCTACCAAACGTTTACTGCGACAAGTCACTGGACAAAGAAGTCGTAGAAGCTGAGACCCTCGATCGAACCATGATAAATAAACCCGTAAATGACCACATGACAATAACAGATCATATCCCGGCAAGTCGCAGCACTTCTTCGCAGACCTTCTTATACAAGAAGGCGTCACCGTTGATTCGCCTTCTTTGAATTCCGACGCTTTGCAACTTCTCAACGAAGACGAGTTCGAGCTCTACCGTCATGCATCTCCCACTAGCATCCTTCTTCTTACCGAAGATCTTCCATCTGCAATAGAGAACATCAATGCAACTAAGGATAAATATGTAACAAACCCGTTCTCTTCCACATCAATGCCTTGCTTCTGGAATCCAGCGATCAACTCGCTCTTCACCAAATATGGATTCGAGGAGGAGGTCATCGAAACGTTAACCATCGCCTACAATGTTTAGGACAGATAAGAAATTTCATTTCACGGAATACCTTTGCCCTTTTCAGCACAGTGGGGCCGTCATTTCTCATTCTCCGAGGAGTTAGCAAATGCATCATACGGTCTGCCTTCCTCTCAAGCGACGCGAAGACACGTTGCCGAAGACGAGGTGTCTTAGTAGCTGAGCGGGGAGTGTGCTGATCACCTTCCTCAATGGGAGTGCTTGGAGCGCTACCCACCTTATCCAAGAGATTACCCCTACAATTGGGATTATACAACATCAGAGAAGGGTCTGTTCACCTTAAACTAGCTGGCGCACAAGCAGATCCGAAAGCTCCTACAATTTCTGGGCGTTTCGGAGTGGAATAGATGCTTCTTGGACGAGACCCATCAATGATGCCTACAGGCCCACGAACACGAACTGTTGCCGGCCGATCATTCTCCTTGTTTGCGACATTAGTTCTGGGTGGGACTCTACTGCGGACGGGTGTATCGTACACATTGCGCATTTGGCCTGCGGCCGTTCTTCCCGTAAGGACACTAGGAGTGAACTCAACGCGACCGCGACTGTACGCCTGAAACTGCACAACATAAGATAACGAAGGATAGCTAGAACGTACCTTGTTTCGTGGGCTCAATGGTTTTACAAAACAAGCGTCCGACGATACATGTTTTAACATATCTTCCTGTGAATCGTCTTCCATTCCCGAACGATCCAAATCTCTTTCCAGAGACGCATGGATGGTTGGGGATGTAATGATATTGTTCACGTGGTTTCCATTCAGTGAATTGTTGCGATGGATGGGAAGACAAAACTTTTGTCCGCGGAGTTTCTTTTGTAGAAGAAGCAAGTACGTGGCAGTGATATAGTCAAAATCCCACTACACATTGAACAGTCATATAAGCAAACCAAGCGTCATTTACCTGTTTAAGACGATCAAGCATATCAGGAGTGCTGCAATTGTAATGTGCAGCCAATTCTCGAGCTATGTCTTCATCCACGACATTTTTCTGAAATGAATCCACACCAGGATATAACACCAAACTACCGTGGCCACTTACATCAAAAATGGTCGACCATTTTAAGGGCTGTAAATACGCATGATTCATCCAAGGATGTAAAAGCAGATCCTTAATTGTTATTCTCTTCTTTGGGTTGACCTGAAGCATTGAACTCAGTAAGTTGCGGCTGTTCGTTGATAAGAATTCAGGTTCCTGATAAACGCCACGCTAAACAAACACAAAATAAAAACAGCACGTGAATACAACCATACGATAATCTTTCTATATAACGTTTGCATGTTATTGTCCTCGAATGGCAGTGCCCCACAGAGTAACGTATATAGAAGAACTCCCATTGACCAAATATCAACCTCATCTCCACGATAAGCAAGACCTTGAATCAGTTCGGGAGCTGCGTAGGCCGGAGAGCCACAACAGGTGGAGAGTGAATAATTGAGTCCTTTCCTAGGATTCGCACATAATCCGAAGTCGATCAACTTTAAATGCAGATCATCAGTCAGCAACAGATTTTCCTAGAAAGAACCATTTAGAATTGATGCCTGTAACTTATCAATTACTGGTTTTAAGTCACGATGAGCAAATCCAGATGCGTGAACATACGCAATGGCTTGTACCAGTTGTCGGAAAAAGTGTCGTGCCTCAGATTCTTCCAGTCTGTTCTTCTTTACGATATAGTCAAAGAGCTCGCCGCCGCTGCAGTACTGAAATACATATGCTATTCAGGGCGGCCGGGTACAAATCAAATACCTCCATAACAACATAAAATTTAGTGTCAGTTTCGATATATTGATATAGGCGACAGATATTCTGATGGCATAATGTTTTCAACGCAGCCAACTCAGTAGTGACTCGGGGTAAGTCCTCCTAAAACGCAGCAATTAATCTACATTACCGAAAGGCCAATAACATACACCAATTAATCGTTTATCGATGATCTTGATGGCCACATGTTGGCCAGTTAGTAAATGCGTGGCAAGCTTCACTTTTCCGAAACCGCCACTGCCCAGTTCCTCGTGTACCACATATAGTCCGCTAAGCGGATTCGGATTCGTCGTGAAATGTTGTTGGTCCTGCTGTGGCTGACGGTAATCCACTTTCACCATCTTCTTCTCCTTCTTCAGGAACTTCCGAGGAACTGGAAATATAACGTCAAATAAAGCTCAAATGTCTGAAAAAAATAATGGTAAATATCTCAACCTCGTGATAGGCGGCGCAATGAAGCAGACAAACGCATTAGTACATTAGGTTTCTTAGGGGGACCAGAAGCATATAACTCGTATGCCCTGCGGTACAGATCACATTCATGAGAATCGTCATCTAACTGAACACGAAGGACCTTCGATAGAGGATCAATAGACCGATCTAGAATATCAGAGAATAGTTAGAAATAGCAGAATAGAACGCGGACAAACCTCTCGACTTATCTCTCCCCTTCGACTTATCTCTCCCCTTCGACTTATCTCTCACCTTCGACTTGCCCCTCTCCCTCTCCCTCTCCCTCTCCCGCGCAATCAGCCTTCGCGCGCGTACCATGGTCAGCCGAAATTCACTCGAACTTTACGCGGCGCACCGTTGACGAGGAACGTAAGAATTCACACCTCAGTTGGCACGAACCGAGCTGCCGACTGGATCCGACCGACTGGAACCGACCGACTGCAGACTGCCTGCTGCAAAAGCAGACAGACATAAATTTTCATTTGGCGCCTGCCGAATTCAAAAATGTAGACATAGGTTCCCGTCACGAAACTTGTCGCGTGGGCTCGGTTTTAAATTTCCCTTGGGAAACGAACCTGTTCGTCCCTTGTCTACGAAATTACGGTGAGATCACATTGCTCCTTAGTGTGTACCCATGTTATCAGCCAGATTCGGCGCGTTGCCCCAAATTGCCATAAATACCACAACAGTCAGACGGGACAACCGGAGTCGCTCGTCGTCGCGGCGCTCACACTGTTTTTTACGCTTCGAGTAGATTACCTATTCCCTCCTGAATTGGTTTTTCTTCTGCTTTATCATATCAGCCGATTTCAATAGTTGTGCTCCTGAAAACTGAAGATAGATTGGATACATTGTCAACACAGACGTCCTTTCTTTTGCTAAGTGAGGGTTCGAGGCTCTCTAAAATGTGTTTTGTTTCAATACTTTCGAACATTTGTCATTTGTTGGTCTATAATATTGATTTTTTATTGTCCACAGATGCGACTAGAGCCACGGAAGAGATTCTCAGTATGACTTTACCAGCAACAGCTGCAATGCATACATAGTATACCTTTGATTAGTTCTCCGTCAACTTTTGGATACACCACGTTGGCAGCATTCCAAAGCCGGATTTCACTTGTCATTTCGCAGATGACATAATGTATGAAGCTCATGTGTTATACTTGAATACATTCATGCAAGGCTTGACAAGGGTCCTATATCATATAGGTCGAGTGATTCCGTGCTGCGACATGTCCAGCAACGTTTTCCATGCGTGTTCTGAATAATACATACGTGTTGCCCTAATTTTCGCGTCGGCTAGTGATTCGACATTGAAGACCACCGAGTGCTAGCCTTTTGATACCAGTCGATCTTCGATGCTTCATTCAATATGGTATACCCTTTGTCGCTACCGACACCAAAATTTATCTATCGTTTGAGAACCACTTTTCGCACTGCCCATCATTTGTGTTCTATTGTGGATGTCGGTGATTTTAAGCAACATCTACTGATGCGAATTCCAAGTTAACTGGAATGCTTGGATTCAATATAGTAAACAACGTGAAGAGAGGGATATGGTGAAGTGTAAGAGAAGAAACAATAAAGGACAGAAACGCAGAGAAAAGTTTTTCTTACAATAAGTAGTATTTTGCCGTCAAGATCGTCAAAAAAGCGAAATGATTTTTCATTGGAAACTACTTTTAACAGGTGAAAACCGATTCTTTAGTAAGATTTCTTAAATTCCCAGACAAATGGGCATGGACGACAGCTATGATAGTTCACACCAGATATTGATCTCAATAGCAGGTCAAACTCGTGTGCTGATTAACGACTATTTCACGTTTTTCTTCCGAGACCACGTTTTTCTCTATGGAACAAATTCGCTAAATAGCCTTATTTTGTATCTTTGTCCTGCGAAATTGTAGATACGTTGTGGGTGACATAATGAGAAGCTGGGTTGCAACAATCGGCTTTACGTCTAGAACCTTGCATCCTTGATGTAAACAAGGATTATACTCAGTAAGGCCATCTTTGTCCCATTGTCGGCTGACGGTGATTATGACGATTTTCGTTTCAAAACAAGTCACGCACCAGTTCGTCCCATGCTAGCATATCATTTGGGAGGTGCCGCACGATCTCGGAGTCTAGCTTATTGCGCACTTCCGTATCCCGATAATGAAGATGACTGTTGTTTTGACGCGTGGAGAGTATAGTTTGAGCCATTGCATTCGTCGTCGGTTTCATGGCTTGTCGAAAACGTATTGAGGCCGTTGCATTTACATCTTCCATGGGTGATGTTGTCGATTGCGGTACTGCTCGTGGTGTGACACTCAACCACATTACCTTATAAGAGAGTGGAGTTACTTAAGGTCTGATATGTGATCGAATCGAACTGACGATCTGCGAATAAATACAAAATGGGCAGAACAAGATCTCGAAGCTGCTGTGCCGTAGACACTCAGGAATTTAGCGCGACGCACTATGTAATAGCTTCCACATTAATTATCACTTTCGCTTGCCTTTCCCTCTACGTATCAGTTGTTTATGTGCCACAGTTACTGTATTTGCTCTTCGACATAGGAGGTAGGTCAAAACAGTGGAGAGTATTAATTTGAGCTTCCGATTGTAGTCCGCCTGCACAATTCCTCCTTCGAACAAAAATGCGTCGCGCTTGTCGGTAAGTAAACCAAGCATCTTTCGAAAGAAATATACGTTGGAAAGTTCATTCTCTGAAGCTGGTAACAAAGCTGGTCCATATATTAAGGCAGAGATACACTTCTTTTAAAAATGCTCCTATAAACCTAGCATTCAACCAAACAATGACCCTTTAGCTACCCTAGCGGCTATCCTCATATCCGTGTGGCTCATACGCAATCTCCGCAGACCGCCGCCAGGACCGACGGCCCACTCAATCGCAATGAGCGTCATTGACGTGGTCTGTCGTCACCGGATGACAGGAATCAGCGAGACAATGGCTTTTGAAGCTGTATGTCGGTGCAATATGAAGTAATTTAAAAAATGACTGATGACTCTACATGAAAATTTCGTTAAGAGAAGCGAGTGCAGAACAAAGACAAAAATGGAAAGATGCCCTCACAATGTTACGGCAATGTGAACCTCGCGTCGCCTTCGATGACAGTACGATCTGTGGGCTTCAAACGCTGTATCTCACTTGGCGCCAGATCAACACTAACGGCTGGGAAGGCAGCGGTAAGTAAGTTCATTTCCCTTAGTTTGATCCATCCCGCTCCGTTATAATTGACACGCCCATTTAGTCTCGACTAACTCGAAACGAGTCAACGAACCTGCTTTGAGCCGGTGCATGAAATTGCGTGGTATATTTTGTTCTGCGTAAGTAGTCATTTAGTTTTTGCAAAAAAAAACATCAATTTGCAGAGAAATGGACATGGCAGCAGTTGAAAAATCATTCATTGAACGAGTGTATCCGGTGTTCCCACTTCACTTCCTTATTCTTACCTCTAGTCGGGATGGCGTAGCGTATGTTATGTTGAATACGCTCGAAGAAGCAAAAATTGTTATGGAAAATGTACATAGTCATTGGTTTAACGGTAAGTGTATTGTCGGTCCTTGCTTCTGAACGATGCCTTCAGGTCGAATTGTTACGGCGAAATATGTGACAGAGCAAAATTACATAAAGAGGTTCCCAGACACAGCGGTGTACTACAGCTCTTAATTTATCTATTATGTGTAATAAAACATGTACGGTGACAAATAACAATAAATTTGTATATTCGGAACTTCCTCAAAATAGTTACTAAACATAGGTGAAGACTTCATAGGCTTGTCTTTCCGTGTACCCACGTAAAGATCAAACTCGACCACTGCACGTTTTAGTGTGCACAATATGTATGGGAAAACAAATATCAAAGCTCAAAGTCTATACTCTTGAAATAAATTATGCCGTTCCCGAGAAGCCTTGCATTCACGGGAACGCTGGGCAAACAGACATCCATGGGTGGGGCATTCCCGAGACTTACCCGTAGATCCATGTAATTTCATATTTGTTTGAGTTAGCATATTGAAGTCGTGAACTTGCCTACCCCCGCAGTCAGATCTGATTTCTGTCTGCCGGCTATGTTATGTCCACTTCGTCGAACGGAATTTATCATATCTCCAATGGAGACACTTGTCGCCGGTCCAAGTTGGTGTTTTTCTATGAATGACAATAACGTTGACTCGTTTAGTCAATACTCCATTAGGCCGACATTTCAAAGGAGTGACGCGAAAAACTATCAGGCAGACAAGAAGTGTGCGTGCCATGTCCGATGGGCCTATGAACTTCACGGCCTAACTCAGTTTCTTAAAAGTACTACTGTACTTGGACGGATATTTTGGGGAACTGTTTTGGTCGTTTGCATTTTGGGAGCATTTCTCAACTTCTACGCAGTTTTCAGCGAATACTTAAAAAGGCAGACTGCCACTTTATTCACCATCAAACAGGTACTGCAGGTCTCAGGAGTATCTCGTCAAATCGTAAAACCACTTTAGGAAAGACAATTATTGTTCCCCAGCATCACCTTCTGTCCAAAAAATGTAGACGCTCTCAATTTTCGGAATATTCGAGACGGTACCCTTAGCTCCAGAACTATTTACATAGTTGACTTTTAGACATTTCGTCCAGTCTAGGCAATGTATCCCGTGCTTTGTCTGATCGACTCATAGCGCTAATTCTGACTGGATCAGGATTTAAGGATATGGATGGAAGCCTGAACAATATTCAACATGCAGACAAGACCTTGCATGACGCGTACAATATATGGCGTGGTAACAGAAGTGATACCGAGATCTACGAGCTATTCTATGATAAAAATGGATATGATTGTGAGCAAGTAAGCTAACGAAACTTTTGCAACAATATGACTTGCATTTCAGTTAGTACAGACTTGTTACTATGGCAGTCACAAGTTCAACTGTTGCGAACAGTTCTATCCCGTCTATGTTATGCTGCGAGGGCGCTGCTTCAAAATGGCGCCTATGTATCAGACGGACGAAGATGAGGAAGGCAAGCTGAGTTTCACTATTCACAGCATGGATAGTCCCTTCGGTGGAAAAGCTGGTAAACAGGTAAGCACCCTTCGTCTCAAGCATCGGCAATAGAATAAAACATTTTTAGCCGCAAGTCGTCGTTTATATTTCGAATCCAAAGGATGAGATCGCTTTATACGATAGGTACTACTTGGGTCTCAATGAATGGAATCGGATGCGCTTTCGCCTACGCGAGACGAGAATGCTGCCAGGAAGGGAAGGTTGCGTCCAGAGGGAGAACGGAGTGGGACGTGCAACGTGTTTTGTCGAAAAATGGCACAGAAAAGTGGTGCAGCGCTTCAACTGCTCCCTCTTCTACATGCAGTCCAAAGCCCCTGGCTACCCCGTGTGCGATCCATTCACCATTGCTGAAAATTATGAGGTTTTGGTTAACTTCTCTGTACAGGCACTAGCGGTAAGCCTCCTTTGATAAACTTGTTGATAGGGTTACAGCATCACCTTTCAGTGTCTTCCCTCGTGCAACCGATACGACCACACTGTGGAGGTTTTCTCGAGCGAACTAGCCACAACTCGCGAGTCCGACTACAAAGTTTTTCATTTGGAAGCCTCTTACACCGACCTACAGGTTTGATCTTCTGCAAAGCATTTTAAGGCCGACAATTTAACTGTTCCAGTATGAACTAATCGAAGAGGTGTATACCACCACGCTCCCTGGATTTGTTTCTCAAATTGGAGGACAATTCGGCTTGTTTCTTGGAATCTCCCTAATGTCTATAGTACAGTTTGGACAGTCTGCCCTACTCTACAGTTACAAGAAGATTCGCACATGGCTCAGGCTCGATTTTTCGCTGCAAATTAGAAGCTAACTATCCTACCGGTGTTGAATAACGAACATTTATTATTCGTGCGGTAAAATAATAAATTATACATAACTAGATGTCCCGTTACTTTACAGTGTTGAAAGGAAGCGGTGAACTCAAAAGGCATGAGACGCCTATTATGCTTTGCCAATTACACATGGCGGACCTCCATTCAGTTCTTGTTCCCATTTCGAAAGAATGTCCTCAGCTTGTGCGCTATCGACCTGCAATTTTTATGTAAACTATGATTACGGAAGACCTGTCAATCCTACCTTTGGGGCGGTCGCAACTTGCAGCTGGATTGGAAGGCCTTCTCCAGGTCGGCACTTTTTCCAAAGTTTAGTGCATCGGAATTTGATCTAAAACATTCTGTTCTTTGGAATTGATGCGTGGTAACTTACATCTTCACAGCGAGAATTATAATCTGCGACCATTGCTTCATGAACCTTCCTTTGCTTTGGATCAGTTGGTTCAATGTTCAGTCGCAAGCTTTGGGATTCCTAGGGGTGTTGAAGACATTATATTTAAGAAGGTTCAGCGAAAACTTACCAGATCAAGGTTAAGCAGCTCTTTCCTCAAGTGCTCCACTTCCACTTCGATGTCGTCTCGTCGTCTTTCCTTTAACCCATAAACACCAGAAACGACATTCGGCAGATGAAGCTCCGGCATCTCGTCTAAGAGTTGCCGCGTCGTTTTTCCTTGTACTTTCCGAAGTCGGTAGTTCGCCCACTTCAGATCACTCTTGACTTGCTCGAGTTCCTTCATAACAAGCGGGTGGATTGCAGAACTGACTGTCGGTGAACCTGGCTGCGACGAGTTTTGGACACTCTAAAACAGGGGGTAAGAGAAATTCTGACTAGGGGTGCGATAATAAAGCAAGCGTGAGTCAGCGTTAGTGTGCAAAGCAAATAGCGTCAACACGTTGCTTACCGCCAATAGCACCTTTTTAGAGATAGATCGGCTCTTATTCTTTAAGTCGGTGTTTTCTTTTTCGAGAAGATCCAAGTCGCGCTGCAGATGATCCAATGCTCGCTCGTAATCACTGCAACAAAGGTCGATCATCAATGAAACCATAAGATATTACTTACGTTTTCATGCGGTTCATGTCTGCCATGAGATCGTCCACTTTCTGTTGGAGTCGTTGCTGACGAACATCGTCCATCTTTCCGGCGCTGTCGACCTTTTTATCGGCCAACTCTAATCTCAACTAAAAAAAAAACATTCAGAAAATGACAGCGTACAACACTGTATACCCTCAATGTGCTCAGATCTTCATTTTTCGACCGTATTGTGGTCTTGAATTCCATTATCTCTGCATCCTTCTTTTCAATCTGCCACCGCAGACCTTCAGCTTCTGCTGCGTCCTGCTTTCTCGCATGTGCTCGATCGAAGAGGGGAGGATAATTCTGCAACTTTTGCCTGCTTAACAAAACGTTCGGAGGCAATGTACCCTTTGATTTGGTTTCTCCTCTTCCATATGGCGTCCATCAAGGCATGTGAAGACAGTCTGAATATTTTCCAGCACTCTCTTCGAAGCCGCTTTGAGTGACTCGAATGCCTTCTCTTCGTCCATTTGACCAACGCCTTTCTCTACGGCACTCCGAATCATCTCTTTGAGTTGAGCCACAGTGAGGCCGTCGACATCTGTAATTCAACCATGTTATAAGGCACATTGCTTGCTCATCAACCTGTGAGAACATGGATTTGTGTAGCTGCTGAGGAACACAACGTGTGCACGAGGTTTCCGAATCGAATTAACGCAATGTGGGCGTAATCGACACTTTCAAGGAACTAAATAAGACTCATGGTTCGAATAGACATTACAACAGTATGATTACCTCGGCAGTGTAGGTTAGAACTGTATGAGTCTGCTGCGTGTCATTAGGGCCGGATTTAATTTGCTCAGGAACACGCGCTTTCGCTTTGAGCGCCAACTGTTCCATTTCCTCAGCCTCGGCAGCTAGCAAAGACACGAACGGCTTAATCTCAGAGGCATCTTCCGAGGGCTAAAATAATGTCAGGGTCTCTACGTGAAACTAACTGATAATGATACCGATAAGAACAAAGTGAGACGCTCGAGGTTTCGCTTTACCCAGGTAATTCCTGCAGCAAATTGATCCAGGAATAACGTCAAATTCATGTTGGTGTCGAAGGAGTCGCCGGCTAGATTCAGGGTGAAGAGATTCTGAAAATGAAGTAACCTTTAAAACAAAATATTTCAATAGAGAGACCGCCTCGAAGCTCCGGAATGCAGCCAGATCTTCTGCATTCTTCATTCAAGCGGCATCTTTGATTTCAATCCTACCTGGAAGAACGAAGTGGAACGACTCATGGGGTCCAAGGAAACATTTTCATCGAGACGGCCTGTCCTTAGCAATTCCAAAAAGCAGTCAACAGCACGTTCCTGTGTTGCGATCTCCATTTGCATCGGAGCGATTTTTGCCAACCGTTCTACAGAGCATGACTGTAGAGCGGACTCACACTTCTTCACGATTGTCATTAAGCCCTTCGCCTCAAAGTATAAATGGGCCGCAAACACCCACTGCTCAGCACGGTGCGCCTTCGTCACATGTTCGCGCCTCATCCCACCAGGAACCATGGGGTATTGCTGAGCTACGAGATCAATGAGGAGCGCAAGTTTGTCAGCGATACGAGGAAGAGCGACGGTAATCAGCAACGAGTCATTATCACCTGAAATAAAAGCAGGTTTTTCAGTTAAGAACTTGTAGTGCTAAACACCACACAGGTGACGAAAACCACAAACACCGCAACTCCCAAGTAACGGTTCTGCGAAGATGATCCGTAAATTTTACAATTAATCCTACCTCCGGGTTTGTTGAAGTTATCAGGAAGGAACGACCTTAGCAACTTCACATGCTGTTGCAAATGAGCGTAGTCGACGTCGCGGATACGGTGAGCAACGACATCAGAGAAATTTCGGGCGTTGGTGATTGTAGCCGCGCCTGACCTTCCAAATTCGTGGCCTGCCGCTTGCTGCTCAATTCTCTCGTTGAGGACAAGAATCTGGTCGTTGAGATTAAGGATTTCTTCATCCAACTCCTCGACCTTCTGTCGGTATTTTTGGATGACCTTGTCCAAATCTATGATTTTGTTATCGCGCGCCACGATAATCGCCCGCAACTAAAAGGAGTTTGGTAAGTGCCAGTAGGATGGAGACTGCTTCACCTCATTGTTCTTTCCAACTTCGCGATCGATGCACATTCTGAGCGACTTTTCCTCCGCTCGAGCAGCTTCAAACAGTTCTTCATTGACGGTGTTCATAGATTCTAGATCTTCAACCTCTTCCTCCAAACGAGAAATTGTATCTTCCAAGCCGAGATTCTTCTCCGTTAATGTCTCAATCATCTTCTCGCTTCCGAGAAAGGCATCGACTCGCTCCTGCAGTTGACTAATGGTTTCATCCTTCGCTTTTACTCCTCGAAGAGCGGTTTCCGCTTGGGCCCCGAGCTCCGCGTTAACTGTCCTAAGTCGTTCCAGTTCTTTTTCTGCGTCGGCCTTCTTACTGGCGTGGTCGTGAACGATATCACGCATTCTAAAAAGTATCTTATGCACAATCCTAAATCAGTTAGCACTAACTTGAGAAGGCCTTCTTGCAGTCTTCTATTCTTTTCCTCCAATGACTTCACTTGAACGCTATTCGCGGCCGCCTCATTCCCTTCTGTACCTTCCATTTCTGCCTTGAGGATTTCGTAATCAGTTTCCACCTCTTGAATCCTCAGCTTGAGTCCTTTAATTTCAATCTGCAGTTGTTCGCAACGCTCTTCAGCGATCTCTTTATCGATTGTGGCTTCTTCGAGACGCTCTCCAAAGTCGCTGTACTCGTCTTGAATTTCTTGCTTCACTTTCAATGCCTCAGCTGCAGTCTGAACAATCAAGCCATGATAAAGGTTATGACGGATCATTCATACCCTCCTCGCCTCGTCTAATTCTGCAGTTAGTTGATTGACCTGTGCCGCGAGTTCCATCTTGGTCTGTTGCAGCGACTCATAGCGAAACTTCAAGTTCTCGGCTTCTTTCAACTTTTGCACGTCTTCCTTTCGCTTTTCCCTCAACGTATCCAACTTTGATTGTACGTCTGCGTACTGCTCCGTCAAATACGCGAGCTTTGCATCATCGCACAGTTCCTCGGTAAACACAATTGGCTTCACTTGCTTGACTTCTATGTGCTGAAACAGATAAGAGTATTTTTCAATATGTGGTAATTGTATACTGTACCTCCTCTATCTTCTTTTCCTTCTCACGCACATGCTCAGATACTGGCGTGTGTTTGGGTGATGTTTCTACTGGCTTCTCTTTGCGGGGAGTCTGAAACCGTTATAATTATACGTGAGAGTAGTGAGAATGGGAACTACAGTATGTAAAACGATAGAGGACGGACAGTTTATTATTGGCATGCAGAATAACTGCAAAAGGTAGGAAGAAGAAAGATAGCACACATAAGCACAAGACTCCTTGACAGTTTTAGTCAGCTCACATACGTTGTCTTCTGGTGGAGTCTTTAGATCAGACGGAGCAGATGGTTTTGAGCTCCGCGGTGTAGCTATGAGGGATGGTCGCTTTCCTTTCTTCAACAACAACAAACCTTATTGCGAAGACAAATAAAAAACACTCCCAAGTGAATGTTCGACCAAACTAAAGGACAGTAATCAAGTTTACCTCGGAAATAGGGGTTTGACCAGCCAGTCTTGGATCACTTGATGGCTTCTTCAATCCAGACGGCCGCAGCTTTTCAGATGATGTCGATGAAGTCATCCCTTTGGTCGTCGGAGCCTTCATACCGGATTTTAAGAGATTACTGGAGCTTGTACTAGGTGTTGATGAAATCGAAGAGCCTCGACGGGATCCGTTGGATTCCACTAGCCTGACCTATAATAACATAACTATCGACAAATTGCAACCATAAACAAAATTACGGTGTCAGCTTTGACGAAAACTCCAAATTTCTCAGGACAAGAGAAGTATTTGACCCCTTGTACGGTGCCATTGTTCTTTCCCTTGGGCTGGTCCAGTACGATTCCACACCAAATGCCTTCTGCAAACTGCGTTGTGCCATGGAACGCCAATTTGCCTGGGCCGGATTTGTCTAAAATTGTTGAATTTACATTCGCAAATGTATGGAACTTACCGGTTGTTACGCGGTCACCGACCTCAAAGTTCGACATCCTGCGGAGCTGTCACCTCTTCTGGGTTGGAGATGATCGGCAGTGTACCTTAATCTGAGATAGAAGCATTACGCAGATAGCTCGCAACAACAACACTTATAAATGTCTTTTTACGGCTAAATCTCACGCGTGTACCTACATAACATTTAAAACAATCTTCATAAAGTCGGAAGGTTCCCTTTTCGCAGGATCTTAGCAGATTTGGCTCCATATGTGAGCATTGAGTGAACAAATTTATCTGTCAGACCCTGGCCGCCGTTACTCACAATCAGTTTAGTCTATTGATTTGCGGAAGGTCGGGTCTGTACTTCAGGCGGACATGGCCCGGGAATATCAGTACAGCAGCAAAAAACGCGTTAGCAGAAGGAAACACCCGAAAATAAACTGTCCGCACCGATATTGCGCCTCGGAGCACCGCCGGTCGTCACCGCCGAACATGCGAAACCCATTCACTTTCCAGACGGGACCTCTCGGTTCGTTGTGTGTTTAGCTAGCAAGCAGCGGGCCGTCTCGTTCGCGGACACATCGCCGGAGCGATGGTCGCTCGGCGATCAGCTGTTCCACACTACCGTATTCCACCTTGACATAACAAACCAAATGGCTTCGAAAGAGAAAGAACTCCAAATTCAGAGCATGAAGATGGGAATTTTACGAGCACACTCATACCGGGACTGCTGGCTTCCGTTCACATTCACAGCCGCCTTACACATCGCCCCTCTGGTCGTCGCCCTGTGTGGGATGTTCGATTAACGCCTGAACGATGTGTCCTCAATTTGGCCATCCATGGCGTCTTTTTGTTTCGTTTTCTAATGGACGCATTCAACGAAAAATCCGCCCTCCTTCTGGTCGTGTGCTCACTTTTGATATCGATTTGGTGGATGTTGGTGATGTTATTGAAGAAGATTGCGACGATGAACCCCGGATAGTCGTGGGCTATGAAGCCGTTATTGAAAAAGAGTTCTTGTGGCAGGTTCGCTTTACTCATATGGGCAGAACTTCTTCTTACTTGTTTATTCCTTCTGTTTCGATGGCCCTATTTAAAAGAATTTTATAGATTCTGGGAACCTCACGGCATCATATGTACCAATTATGGGCTGAGCGGAAGGGAGGCCTTCCGCGAGCGCGTTGTTAAATTATGCATAACCGACGAACCTCACTTCTGAGTATTTTTCAGTGTGAATGTCTTGTCCCTGCATGTCTCACGATTTCGTTGGCGATTAGCTTTAAGTGCATTAGGTCTGTACGTAGCGAAGCGTTCGCGCTATTACGTGACGGGGTGTGAACTAATCGTGTCAGCTCTCTTGGATGTCAATTACTCTTGTGTTCCTAGTTGTAGGTAGTCTTCAAACTCCTGTCATATTTTTACTAATTATGTAAATTAAACTGGTTTTGCTGAAAAAATTGATCCCAATGATTAACGCCAAAAACCATCACTAATATCCATTAACAAATTTTCCATCCATGAGCACGAAGTTACAAGGGACGCTTGTTGAACGCTGTAGAGCGTCAAAATACAAGGTACAAAGTCGTGCGTTATTTTACGTCAAAGGCCAGCTAGTACTCTCATTTGCCACTCTTACATTTATACAGACCCAAAACTCGTTTTGTTACGCGCGCACAGTATCATTGCGTGTGTTACTCGTGATATGACAAACTGAGGCGCCTTATTCGTATCGGAAATTGTAAATGTGCTGTAGCGGTCCTTTTTTAATGCTGCAGTCGCTTGTCATACGGATCATAGAGTAAATTATCATGGAAACCGGCTAACATCTCTTTGAGTGCTTGATCTTCTGGTTCACCGCGGTCAAACGTGGCGTTTGGTGGTGAGCATTTGCAAACCTATTTGGGGAATATTTCCTGCACTGCGTAAATTAATTGCGGAGTTGGTGCCTCGATGCTCCATGATGTAAACGTATTGAGGAAGTTCCGGTTAAATTTCCCTTATGATGCTATTAAAAAGCGTAATATAAATAGCTTTCGAAGGCAGCCGCCGGGATTGTCAACTGAGGCTATCTCTGTTTTTTTACAACAGCCATTAACACAATTCCATGTGCTTTTCGGACATATGTCATGACAAGAAAATATATTTCTTTGCTGGATGATGGCTATAAGTACGGACCTCTAAATTTACAGGTACGTGGAAGATATGTTACGTTTTTCTTGCAGAAGTAATTTGATATAACGATTGCTAAGTAAAGGCGAAAGCCTCACGGAATCATTTTATCCCTCCTTCTAGAGTCTTGTGAGGCATACTCGAAGAAGTGTGATTTTCTCCCATAGTTCTTTACTCAAGCGTGGGCTAAACAGCACAACAAACAGCAAACTGCTTGTTCCGACCCTCCAAATTGGTGTAAGCGATGCTAACGAGTTCTCCTTCTAGATGTCGCGCCGTCGAAATGCAATTTGATCAATTTTGTCCAAAAGTTACAACAGTTTATCGCCTTGATAGATGTGAGCAGATTTTTCTGCAGATCGTAGAGTCGTGCATATCTAATGAGCGTGGATTTTCCCACGGTAGACAGAGGACGGCTAGGTGAATCAGCAGCGAAGAGACTGGGGCGCATTATCATATCTTTCCCATCGGAAATGTGTGACACATTCAGCGTGACAGACAGAGGAGGGGCCATTTTGGCGACTCACAGGCGCCAGCGCCGATCCACCTAATCTGCATAGGCTCGAATTCAGTCTCAGTTTCACATTCAGTCTGTCCATCGGCGACTTCTCAGTCGGTCGGGTGGCCTTGAGCTCTGCTCTTCCCCCTGTTGGTCATCAGTCTGACCCTTCCCCCACCCTTGCCCTTCTCCTATTTCTGACTCTTCTCCAGATCCACCGCCTTCACGACTGATGCCTCTCCTGTCCACACTCCTCTTCACAACAAGGGCAACTGTAAACATTGAGATAAGTTAAGGGTATTTTCAGAAGTTCATTTGCATTGAAAACTGCAGAAAGGACTCACTTTTCAGAGACCGCATACCACAACGCACGCTAGACTAGTACAGTATTGCTCGCACTTTCCGAGAACACTTGCCCCTCCTCTCTATTTTTTAGGGTAGTCCGAAACAGTTTAGGTTCATACAAGCTAAGCTTCCATAGATCTGGAGCAAAAGCAGAATAATATAGCGTCGCGTTGGTTTTGAATATTTAGCATATTTCTAAGCAAGTGAGGAATTGGGGGATCTTTAAAATATAATGGTATGACGGGCAAAACTGTTAGGGACGGCAAAAATATCTCAAATCACCCTTTCGTGATGTCGGATTTGGTTCGGTAGGGATCGCGTGACTATGGGCACAAAATTCAGACAGCACGCATTGCGTTGTTTTCATTTTTTGGCATTGCGTAATTACTTGACGTGATACAAGTCTTGCCGTTTTTTTACTTTCAATGAGGGTTGGCACGACCAGTGAGATTCAATTTTACCTCTCGAGGGGATTCGAAATCACTTTGATTTTAGCTGTCGTTGCCTACGTTACGAACGAGCTTAGGTCGCTGGATAAAAAACCTTTATGGGAACGTGAGTAGTGTAACGCGCTGCGGCTTTAGTTCCATCTATTGTCCCCTGATTTTAAAACTGGGATGGCTTGGCCTCAGATGAGTTTCTACTGCTCTCTTTTTAGAGACTTATATATGAGAACAGTCGGGTTCCCATAAAATTATGACTTTCTATGACCTACGAAACTCAACCATATATGAGGTTATTTTCTTCCTATTATTTTTGCGGAAAGAAAATGATGCGCTGGTGCTAGATTTCTTTTAGAATTGTTCAAGGATGTTTGAAACGGGCAGTACACACACACACGCTCTCGTGGATCTCTCACGTCAATGCCCTCATTAGCTTCATTTCAAAAGCAAACAAAGGTAAAAGACGCATAGTTTGTCATTTCCGTCGTCTGAAGACGAGTTCATTGCTTACCTCTTTCCTTATAAGCTCCGTATTTAAGATGGCCAGCGAGCCGTCACTTCATTTGCTTATTCTGGCGTCGCGCGCAGCCCTCACAGCTCTCATCGAAAAATTAATTTAATTTGCAAAAGCTGGGAAAGGGGATATTTTAATTGTGCTAATCAGTGGCGCGTCTATCAGGTTGTGCACACTCGCAGCACGTCAAACTCCTAAATCGTCGGCTTTGGGGCAGTATTGCGACCATTGTGCTCACGGTTTTGTAATACATACATACGTTGTTCATAAAAGACACGATCCATGGCGCGGCCTATTAACTATACAGTTGTTCCATTAATACTTCCCAACTTTGAGGCGCTCTTTCTTTCGTCACACCAAAAGAAACCCTTTATAATACGATTGCACTAAAGCCTTTAAATGACTTTCCCGCATGCAATATCTATAACACAAGAGAATGAAGTACTCTCTGGGAACTTTCCCAACGAAGTCCATCTATCCTATTTGGTTGTCACGCGTTGTGAATAACGTCACTTTTTAGGGGGTGTTCTGTTTTGACGCGTTATGTCTGTCTGTTTTGCTATGAAAACGTAACCACAGCATTGTTTATCATGTATGACATGTGGCACCTATATGGGCTCATCTCCTTTGTCAAATGCTGGTGGATCATGCGAAAGACAAGTTTAAAACACTATATTAGCGCTTTTTTCGCTCTTTCCTTCCAGGAGTAGTCTGAAGGGCTTTTGATGAATATCCGTGGATGTCCTCGAAGGTTAGGAGGATACAAAGAGGGTGGAACCGGTTAAAGGTGGACAGTGGTCCGTTGTTGCCTCCGCTCGGTTGTTCATTCTTGCGCGCCGAGATTCTTATCGCTCTGCTAGACGAGGAGTGTTCCATGGTTCGTCTTATTTTCTCTCTCGCTTTGAACTTTGGACATGTTTTCGAGGTCCCGAAAGATACGCCCAGTGCTTTTTAGTGCATCTTTGTCAATTCAAGTTCAATGTAACAATTGGTTGAAACTTTTGATATCCACTTTTCCAAGCCAACACAAAATGAGCGGACTTTTAGAGCAGTAGTTTTTTAATCGGTCCTTGCAGGAGAAAGATTATGCTTTCCACTTTATACACAAAAACACAAGTTACTATATATGCTTCTTGAATTGCCTTACGTCTGACCAGTATGGATGGGTGATTCCATAAAAGAATCGCCGCTGTGGATCGTTATTGGTAACCCGCGTACTAAAATCTTGCTACCTCTGTTTTTTATTTTGCTGTCGCCTGTGATTGTTTACCCTCAGGCGCGCTTTCCGTAGCTAAAAGGTTTTCACGATTGAATTATTCAATTTCAAATTTTGTGCCGAACGACCTCCAATTCGTACCCAACCAAAAAGAAGACCATTTTTCGTTCCGTTTTGTGGAAGCTGGTTGATGCGTCCATCCGAATTAAATTTTGTTTGTATTTCGTTGCAATTGCTTGGCGTTACTTCCGCGGAAACGAGAAGAGAAAATAGATCGTCAGGAGATATATTTACTGGACATATTTGCTGAAAAAGGGATTAATGAGTTTAACTACATAAAACATGTTTTCCTCACAATCAGTGTGTATCTTCTAGCGAATAGGGAAAGTTCGGCATTACCTGTGAATAGGTTGCTAGAAGAGGGCTAGCGTAGGAGAAACGTCCGCGTATACCATAGAAGATGCGTTGGTATAAAGATTTAGAACGCGGTCTTTGCGGTTTGTGAATGCTGTTCCCTACGTTCCGTGCTTTCGGCGATATATCTTTTCCGTGTATCTGTGATTTTTATTCTTACTAAAACGTTAAGTTCAGAAACAAAATGTTGCAACTATTGTACGCTGACGAAAAGGTTCCCAACCGCTTTAAGTGCTGCTACAAGCGCTTCCATGTGGTCCCCATGTCCAAGATGATTGCCGTGTTTCACGGACTTGTATTCACTTCCGCGTTGTTCTGGTATCTTCCGCAGTCGATCTACCTGTTCCCTGTCGTCCCATTGGTCTTCTTGACCGCCTTCCACGGTTTTCGCAGTGAGAACCCAGCTCCTCTTATTGCCCTGCAGTTCTACCTTGTAAGACATTAAGCTAATAGACTACTTTTAACAAATTACGCTATTTGTAGACTTTCTTGGTCCTGATCAACGTACTGTTTGCGATATCTATTTTCGCCGTCAGTATGGTCGATTACGAGAAGTTGCTGGTTTTCATCGGACACGGTAAGGTTTTTACCCCTTTGTAACATCCCTCTGTCACACGCTGGACGCAAATGTTTTGGGCCCAAACAGATTAAAGCTGACAAGTGCATCGACAGTGCACATAATCGATGGAAAACCGTAAACTGGTCTCAAATTTAAAAATACTTTTGCAGACTGTCAAGGAGAACGCAACATTTGCCGCCCTTGTAAGTTTCCCAGGTGTAGCTGTCATGCCAATGAGTGTTGTGTTGTTTATCCCAAGCTAATCCACCAAGCTAGATATGCAGATACACCCATACTAACGAGAACAGCTTTTTGCATTGAACGCTGCTAAGAAGTCGAGATAACACAAACGAAAGAATAATCTTACTATATGCTTTAATGATGCTAGATCCAGTGGTGGCTCTTATAATCGGGTCAGCAGTTTCCTGTTTGTTGTAATAAGGGCGCTTTTAAAACCTAAACTGACATGGCTCTGTACAAGCAGAGATTGCTGGTATGAGTTGTCATCTAAAACTACTTGGCGGTCTGCGGCACCGCCTTGTTTAGTTTGTTTTGCTAGCAAACTTTTGATTTCGGTCTTTTGAATCTTGTTTTCTGACTTTATATCAAGAAGACCTTGCTCACTCTGTGAAGAACGGCAGTGACGTCCAAACGAAAGCCGCCAATTTTTCTGACGTTTATGCTTGGCTCGTGTGAGACATTCCGCGCGCACCGGAACCTGAGGACGAATCTGTTGATTCTCTGAATACGGCTTCAAACGTCCTAGGTGACATATTTTTCTTTTTCGCCATTTCCAACTCCAAGGAAGTTCGAGCTTGTCTAGCCTCTAAGTGCTCCAGTCTGGGAAGACGTTCTGACGTTCTCGGAAGATGAAGGAACAAGAATGATTCATGGCTATAGAGTTAGACGTAGACAGAAAAAGTGCGGGAAATTTGTGCCCTTGGGTTTTTTAAGAGAAAAGTGGAGCATTTCGAGGAAGAATTTTTCCTTGTGAGCTGGTGCAGGCGTAATCCATCGGCTTTCACAAAGGTCAGGCGTGTCAGTTATGACACCCGGCCTCTCATTAGTACATGAGCAAGTTTAACCTTATTAGCGCAAACGCATTCAGAAGTAATTACCTAAAAATTCACAGCTCGCGCACATCTTTACTGCTACACTTCCGCATACGTCCTTACCATGTGTGTTTCAGCGAAAAATGATCCCTGGGCCGTCAAAGTCGTGCTGGTGCTCTCGGCTAAGATTGTTATCGGCATGATCTCCGTCTTCTGCTACTGGCACTTCTCGATTGTCCGCGCCTGTCGTCAGTACTACCGTGAGCAGCGCGACCAGAAGAAGTACGTCCAGCTGGCCGTCCCGGACAGCTTTTTGAACACCACCATCGAGGAACGCTCGCGCATTGCTCCCGCTCCCCCCAAGGTGAAGCCCGACTACCTTGTCTTCCAGCTGGAATAGACGCAGACTATTCATAACTTACGCAAATATTGATCTTAAACTTACTTGTAATCGTATAACATGTATAACCACAGTTTTTACATTGAAATAAGTTCTTTGTAAATAATGCATTTATGTAAATAAAACGAACAAAAATTTCGACTTCTTGCAAAGCAACAACAGTGAGAAGCAGAACATGTCTCTTTCATTGTCTCGATATAAGCACAACTGCACATGAACAAGTGAGGTAGCTCTTGTTGTTAAGAGAATCTAAGGTACAGTGATTCCGAACGATTTTCCTCTTTCATGTATCTTGAAATTCTGTTAAGACCTACACAACTTCTTAGGATTACATCAAGAGTTATCTGTAGTGTAGTGGGTAGAATGTGTGTAGAAGCATCTGAGGAATGCAAGACGGGAACAGAGGCATACTCGGTTGTACAATCGCTTTCATGGGTGTTGTGTCAACCAGGAAGCCGTCACAGTGTGATTCAGCAAACTGCCCAGGTGTTCAAGTACCTCATAAGAGTGCAAAGCTGTAAATCGCAAAAGGATGTCATGACGAATTCCAGTCGTGCAAGTCTATGACGGCTGTAAAATTGGTCAAAAAGACATCACTTCCGCGTGGTTTATCTCCTTCATACTTAATTTCTGCCCGCGTTCCTTGTTTTCCGCAGTCTACGTGGTGCTTCACGGAAACTAGGCAATCTAATTGTCGCCGGTGTCTCGACTCCAGCCACCGTTCGTCGGCACTTTCGACCTTTAGTTTTGTCACACTTGGGCTTTCTATTGCCGGACATTTGTCGGACCACCTGATGATTTGCGCGCGGAGACAAAGCTTTCCGCCTCGATAATTATCGGCAGAAAAAACGTGTGGGTTTTCCATTTGGCCAGGCTGGTTTCGAAGTAGAAAGCACATTTCCCTTTTATTATATTTACGCAGCCAGTGTTATGAGCTAAGAGGCTGTCTGGTCATGGTGAAAAACGGTAGGGCGGCTTCTGGTTATTTGTTTATTCACTGTGAGCGGGCCAAAGTCTAGGCTCATTTCAAGAATATAGAAGCATGGAAGTCGCCTGAGATAAGAAAAAAGAAAACTGGCAATGCAAATATTCTATTAAGCTCAGGGATGTGCGGAATTCCCTTTTCCGATTTCATAATTTGACTTTCAGCCTTTTCCCTCTCCATTAAAAAGCTTACTTCCACACATCTTGGATTCTAGGCGCTGATCGGGGATGCTACTCGTACTGGTTATAACATTGACGTATTTCAGTACATGCTTGTGAGTTCATAATCACTAAAACACAACTATACGTTTGACAGGAGATATTATACCGTCCGACAGTTGCTTCATCTGCGTTTTCTAGTGACGTCCGCCTCCTGAGGACATGTGTTGAAGGCATATTGAATTCTAAGAACAAAGCATTGTTTTAGACGGACCCAGATCGCACTTCGAGTTGTTTGAAAGTCGTTGCTTGAAGTTCATCCTTCTCTTCGCCGCCTCTGAAGCGACAGACACAAAAAGTGTATATGTATATCCACTGTGTAAAACATTAATGTTAATAAGATCTACGGCGGCAGCAAGCTGAGCGCGCGTCGGACGCTAATGAAGATAGGACAACCTCGACGGCGTTCATCGCCAATTAACATCGCTAAATATTTGATGGACTTTGGCGACAACTCCCGCATCCGGCACTTGGGACACCTTGGCCAGCGCCTCTTCTCTTGGTATTTGCCTCTGCACGTAGGGTCTTCGAAGCGTCACCTCTCGGCGTTCCTTGAATCGCGAATCTCCAAAATGTGTGCTCGTAACTGATAAGTGGTAAACTTGACGTGAAAGTTGTCAGCAGCGATGAGGAGTCGAGTCAAAGCAGAAGTCATGTGCTAATTGAAAGAGCGCGCGGCGTTTAATTAACACCTCGAAGCGCCCACCCAAAGCGCTCGTTTCCCCACTGCTCGGTGCAGCGAAGCTTCCAGGCGTTCCCTAAGTCGGTCGTGTCTGGGTGGTTTCCACCGGCCGCCCACCGGAATGCTTGCTTTTCGCACTGCAACTTGGGAGCAACTTGTTCGCAGACTGGCAAACACGTGTTGATTACTTACGCACCCATTCCATGTCGATTGGGGCGTAGCGTACCTGTCAAGTGTTTTCCAGTCCACATCGATGTTCAGTTTTTTCCGCGTTGACACATGTTTTTATTGCTTCCGATTCTAATCGTAACTTCTCCTTGTAGATGAGGATCAGGTTACATCAATTATTTAGACGCATCAAACACTAGCCAAGTTTCCAACAATCTGAGAAGGAAAATGCCCTACTCCCTCATAATAGTTAGTATCTTCCGTGCTCTTTCTCTGTGTTCAAAACTGGGGTTAACGTTAAACCTGTGTCCTACATTCCATCTTGATGACTACGGTTTCACTTGTAGAACTATTGGGTAAACCACTCCTACACCAATTGCTGGTAGATATGACGCGTCCGTGTATATACCAATGCTCTGATTTTGAAATATCTTTCTGTTAAAGGATCTAATATGGTTCTACGCGCTACAATGGAAGTCGTACGATCATCCTATTACACTTTTAAGACGTCACGTAATTTTTGCTCCACTGTGCGCTTAATCGTTCTGTGGTAATATTATTCATCCTAGAGACGGCAAATTTAAAAGTGTTTTTCTGAACTTCGAGCATTACCCGAGTATAATTTTTGACGCAATTTTTTATTATTTATTACGGTGTTTATATCGTAATTTATGTGTTGTCATTCGACTCGACGTTACGTAGTTGAGAGTGCGATAAAACAGTCTGTTAAGTGTAAAGCCTTTGCTGTCGACATACTTTCGAAGCTCGGGTTGTGTTCAATACTACATTGACTATTTTCCGTTGAGTTGGTTTTGCATCTTTATATCTACAAGAAATAAAGAGCAGTAATAAAGTGGATCTGTTTTTCCTTCATCGCGATCTTTTTACGTCCCAATTAACTTGAATCCATTTTTCGATGGTTCACATTACAGTGAAACATGGCCCACTTGCAGCAAATAATGGGTCCACTTTGCACATCGCGGCAAACATGCTTTTCCGGTGCTAAACCATAGCGTAAATAACAATAAGGCTGCCGAAAATGAAATTTTCCAAAATTTCATAACCAAAACATGAATCTCTAATTTCTTCCCCTTCCCTCCAAGGCTACTACGACGGTCGCCGAGCGGGCTGCTCGGATTTGCTTGCCCTTCAACGGCTTCTCCGAGCTTCTCGGCTCCACGACGAGTCCCGCCTCCTGCGACGACTCCATGAGGGCGGCCCGCGCGCCCTCGCCTGAATTCGTATGGTGCACTTCGCTTCCTCCCGAAAACGATGTGGGAAAGTGAGAGCTTTGCGGCGTTTCCGATCGTCCGACAAGGAGAGATGTGTTTATCCTTCTTACCTGGTTAATTGCTCCTTGGAAATCGAAGTCAAATTATGCCCTGAATCAGCAGAATTACCTGACGGACTGTTTTCAGCGCGACTATCGCTGGTTGGTTTACGTGTCCAGATGTGCTGAGTTGGAGTAGTCGCGTTCCGATCTTGAGAGGCGTATGTTAATAACTGCCCAATTAATTTGGAATCGATTTGAATAAAACGTCACCATCGCAATCCGCACTTCGACTTTCGCTAATCTTCTACACTCTCCCCCCATCTCCTACTTATTTTTAGTGTCCTGATCCGACACTCCTTCTACATCGGCTTCGGTGCGTCACAGCCGTCCGTCGTTTGATTCTGATTTTTGTTCCTTTAAGCTGTGATGTCCTGTCGTCAGTTGGAACCGGGAAGTAGGTGTTATTTTTTGAGAAAAATCCACTGTAGGAGAGCTGCATCTTTTAATCCTAGGATAATTATCATATTAGCAAGAATATCGTTGTTATGTGGTTTATGATACGTCTCTTTTATGGTGTGCACAAGTTTTGAAGCTCCACTACACATTTAACTACTGTAAAATGCTGTTAGAACATTGTATTATTACCTCTGGAATTCTTCTCCGATCGTGCGTGCCGAGTTTCCCCCTTCCCCCTCGTAAAACGTTTAAAATGTACAATGAACTCCGTTTAGCTGATTTGGTCAATGTCTGAAAGTGATCGGTGTGGACATTCCTCGATCATGCATGGATCTGGGCTGCTACGCTGATGGGAGCTGTTATCGTGAAGTGGGCCGCGTGGATCCACGTCGTGTCCGTCGTGGCACTCGCCGTCCGGCGCCAGGTCTACATCCCTGGTGAGATCGTCCTCGGTGGCTTGTTTCCCATCCACGAAGGCGCACGAAATATTAACCACTGCGGAAGGATAAAAGTCGATCAGGGGCTTCAGCGAATGGTGGCTATGTTGTTCGCCTTGGAAGCTGTTAATCGCGATCCTGATATCCTGCCCGACATTCGGCTTGGAGCGCAGATTTTGGATACATGGTAGGTTTAGTTATTGATGATTTATTTACGACATACGTACATGACATTTCACAATACCGTCAGCGACATCTGCGAAAATGCTCCGCGGTACTTACTAAAAATATATCGGGAAGTCAGCCGTGCGTTGAATAAAGGAACGCTATAAGGGCTTCCAGTCTACTCATTGCACCTTATGGAGGAACCGCAATGTTTAGAGTTTGAAGTACAATAATCTGACTGTATGAAACCCGACAGTATGTTTTCACCACCGAATAATTTTTTATAGGTGCACATTTTATTGATACCACTTCCGTGCACTTGACCTCTTAATTTCTCCCAGATGCGCCCTAATTAGCCCGCGTTGTTATCCTCCATTGCTGGGGAACCGACATCTGATCCTCCCAGGCATGTGGTATCTTGAAACGCGAGTGTTTCCACGGCAGCGTTGATCCACACCGATCTAGTGGCACCGCTCCTTGCGTGTGTGAGAATCGCGGAGAGCAAACAGAAATTCTCTCGCTGCCGGTATATATCCGATTTCCGATAATTCTTTTGGCGCTTTCCCTCTGTTATTTTCTCAACATCGATTATTTCTTTAAGCTTAAAACAAAGTAGAATTGCTTTTCGATGGCCCGGCACGATGAGCGACGAACGCACGTCGAGAATCCTGACTTCTTGAAATGGGCGCAAAACACATAATTGGAACCACTGGCTCAGTGTTTCGTTGTTTTGCCGTTACATTGATTTCTCGTAATTAAATAGTCGCTGTCGGCAACGTACGTTTAGTGCGAACGCGTAGGGAGACTTCTTAAACTCTGATAGGCGATTTGATAAACTGGAAAAAAACGACCTTTCCGACGAACAACTGGCCACGTCACTCTTGGGGAACGTATCAATTTCATACGTACCAATTTTGGGCTGTTTTCCAAAAGTAACGAGAAGTCGATTTTTAATGTTTGCTGAAGGGATGCGCAAATTAGTTGGATCGGATCTGTGCGAGACCTGGAGCCAGTTTAAAAACACCGATACGGAACGAAAAAAAGCAAGACTAGTAGCCAATGAAAAACGGTACCACACGTATGGTCTTGGATGGCTCCAGAACGACATTATTTCACATCATACGTGAAATTCTCATATTCTTTAGAATCTTACTGGGCACAAATACTGTCATAATTCCGGATTGACGCCGACCATAAGCGCAATACTTTGTGAATCCGTAGAAAACAAAGATCCGTTCGACCTTATCGAATTAAAACGTTATTTCTGGTCACAAGTGCACAATTCTCTCCATTTAATATATGTCAGCTGTGCACTTCAGTTTTTGACCCAAAATTTTATGTGAGTGGAAACGCGTATCGCGTATCCCCGCTGCAACCACTGACTAAAAAACGCGCAATAAACGCGCATATGTAATTGATACAGCTATAAATTGAAGTCTGTATTGTTTGTTCGGCAGTTTCCAGTTCACATTTTTAATGCGAGACGGGAGCGGAAAAAACAGACAAGACAGCCGTAGATTTGGCGGGTGCGAAATCGCTGTAAATCGCTGAAATATTCATGTGCAGAATAAGTATTGTGCCTTTGTTTTGTTACAGCGCTTTTGTTCTCTGCATTTTCAGGAAACAGTCAAAAGCCAAATACTATAGTAAAATGCAGCCCTTGTAAAGAGAAAACTGAACTGCCCATGCTTAGTTGCCCATGTATATTTGATACGTATTGTATACGAGAAGTGCCCATGTATACGTATTATCGCAAATTTTCCATTTTAACTGCGTAGAGCCTTTTTCTAGAATTCAAAGTCTGCTAAACTACACCTATATACTTAAAGGGAACTTGATCATGTTCTGTATATACTGGAAGATCAAGAAGCTACTCCTCATACATAAGATTGTTTAAGAAAACTTTGTCGTGAAACCTTATCGCTGCATACGGCGTTTTCACGGTATTATGGTAACAAGAAAGCCATATGTTATGCGAAAGACCAAAGTCCCAGTTCGTACGGCCGATTAGTTCCGCTGATCTTGGCGGTGCGCTCAGGAAGCGGAGCCAAGGAAGCTCTTAGGATAAACCGAAGTATCCGCGTTTGGCGTTTTTCAACCGGAAAAAGAATCCCACTCACGGCGCCGCTATAATAAACATTCTCCCATTTTCGATCTTCGTCGTCACTTAACATCGGATGTCCTCTGTGCTATGTGGAGCTGCAAGGCACTCAGGGTGACGACGAGCGACGTAGGCGAAATCCGAGAGTTTTGGAGCGATTAATTATCCTGCATCGCATAAAATGAATGAATTTGTGCGACGAGCGCAATGGAAGCTGCGATTAATTCGTACACACTCCAGGGCATTCCAGTCAGCTGCGGTCATCCGTGTAACTCCGATCTAATCAAGAATAACCTTAGCTTTGCAACATGGAAAACGAGCAGAAAAGCGCTTCTAAGCCTAAGCCTAGACATGGAGTCTAACGAAGAACCCGGAAGGGATATTTTTCTAGACACTCGGTAGCGGAGGAGATTCAGACCAAATTTCCCCATTCCGCAACATTAATGGCTTGCTGATCTCAAATCGTTCAGGTCAACCGCTAGCCTAATAACCATTATGCGGCAAATAATCTCATTAATCTGCTCATAACGCCATTCAGCATAATTTTGCACACCGGATTTTTGATCTCTTACTTTCTGTTTCAGCTCAACCGATAGTTATGCACTTGAACAGAGCCTCGAGTTTATCAAATCGGTCATGTCTTCGGGAGACGGAATTACATGCCAAGACGGCAGTCGCGCTGTCTATCAGCGTCAGCCGGTTGCGGCCGTCATCGGGGCAGCGTCAAGCCAAGTTTCCGTCATGGTCTCATCCATGCTGCAGCTGTTTAAGGTACATTTGGGATAAGAGCGAGGGGTTAGATGCCAATTGAAAATGGTCTATACGACTGAAAAACCATAAAAAATAGAAAAACTGTTAGCTTTGCATCAATCACTAAGGAATTGAACATGATCTGATTCAGTTTTCAGAGGAAAAGACTGTCTAAAAGATAGTACTTGTTTGATTAGCGTTGCGCAGTTAGTGTTTGCAACTAAATGCCAAAGAAAAAGATTGTATATCCTATTATCCCTCCCTAGATTGCCATGGTCAGTTACTCCTCTACGGGAGCCGAACTCAGCGAAAAACCGCGGTTCGCTTACTTCTCGCGCGTGGTTCCTCCGGACAACCTGCAGGCCAATGCGATGGCACATCTGGTAGGCGCATTGGCACGTGCGCGCACACATTCTTCCATTTCCGCGTTTGAGGTGGCTCAATTGGAATGGACGTATGTACATGCGGTCGCCGACACCGGAAGTTACGGAGAAAAAGGAATGGACAGCTTTCGCGCCGCCGCAATCCAGCACGGGATCTGCATCGACGGCGACATACACAAGATCAGTCGGCGATGGACCGACGCGCAATTCAGGTACTTACGGCTGTCAAGATCTGTCGCGCGATTACGCTACGGATGAGTTATGAGATTAAAAGGAAACATTTAAGCGAGGCATTAAAAAATCAGCTATTAGAGATTGATTGATGAACCGACAAGCGAATTAATTTTTAATGCTTTTTAATGCAGCGAGTCGAAAAGTCTGTCAACCAAGGGGGGACCATCCAGTCCGATACCTGGATGGGTAAAAGTCCAGCTAGGCAAGCCCCAATTCCGAGGGAAATTGTTGCACTAGATGACACTGAATGTTATTGGTACATGCATTAGATCCTTATCTTCACTCCAGGAGCCCGTTGCAGAGAACTTCTGATCCGCATGCGGCACACGAACAAAGCCCGTGGAGTAGTCATGTTTGTCGATGAAGACAACCTCCGCAGGATTCTCACGAACCTCGATCGCATGATCGCTTCTGGGAAGCACCCCGAGCTCCGGAACTACTTTTGGTTTGTCGCCAGCGATTCGTGGGGAATGAAAAGAGCTGTCGTCAGCGGGTTTGAGAAACATGTATCTGGTGCCATTACCGTTGCGCCGAATGTTCGGTACGTTGAAGGTAAGGTGAACTCTGTAGGACGCTATAAATTAGCACGCGAGTTAAAGGTTTTAACGAGTACTTCGCAAACTTGACCCCAGAAAACACGTTCTTGAGTGAATATTGGGAGTCTCTCAACTGTTCGTTGGGAAGCGGAAACACCTTTGGCGCCTGCTTCCACAGTCTCAATGTGCCTTTCAAACAGGAATCTTATGTGCCTTTCGTTGTTGATGCCGTACAAGTGGTCGCAAATGCGTTGCACAATTACATTAAGGTATGAAGTGCACAACAAGTTTTGTACTCAACTGTATTTTAGTCGATTTGCCCAGATATGGACTGGAAAAGGTGTAGCATCTCCAAAATAGGCTTCGAAGGTTCTAAGCTACAGACCTTCTACAGGAACGTATCGTTACACAGTGAGTTACAATGGCAATAACCGTAAGGGACCAAGTTCAGAAAACCAACCTCCTCTTATCGACTCCAACGGCGACGGAATAGGCCAGTACAGCATATTCCAACTTGACGATCAAGGAGTCTATTCGAGAGTTGGCCGTTGGTTAAACGGGGGAAAAATCGAGCTGGACGTGGAGCGAGTCCGCAGGGGCTTGAAAGCGGGTCGGTTGCCGTTGTCCGTTTGCAGCACACCTTGCCGAAGGGGGTACTATCGGTCTTATCAAGATCAGTCTTGCTGTTGGGCTTGCATTCCCTGTGATGTTACTACGTCCATAATCGTCAACGAAACGAGGTAAGCAGATTTCAGCAACTTCTTACATGGTCAGACTGTATTCCTGAAAAAGTTGATCAGCGTCATTTAACCCATTACTTTACTCACCGGTTCTCTTTCAGCTGCATTCAGTGCCCTCTGGGTGAAGTCCCCAATGCCGACCTCACTACCTGTCGTGTCATTCCACCAGTGAGCCTTCGTTGGGACTCGGCCTGGGCTCTAATTCCTGCCGCTTATTCACTTTGTGGTATCTTGGCCACGCTTTTCGTCGTCAGCGTTTTCGTTCGCTACAGTTCTACACCGGTGGTAAGTTTAAGACCCTCCTTATGACGTTCGTTAAGATAAAAACAATCGAAGAAAGGCATTTTCAGTTATTTCTTGTCATATGTATGAACGATGTCAGATGAGAAATGCGTTGTTTCTTTTAACAGGCCGATCGCCTGAAAAAACCGTCTATCTAAATATTGCCTTGCAGGTCATGGCTTCCGGTCGAGAATTGTGCTACTGTATGCTCTCAGGAATTTCTCTTTGCTACATCGTCACTTTCGTCTTGGTCAGCAAACCCTCAGCGCCGGTCTGCGCTTCTGCTCGCGTGCTTATCGGTCTTTCCATGTCCGCCATATACGCGGCGATCCTGGTAAAAACAAATCGGCTGGCTCGGGTGTTCTCCCCTCATAGTCCGGTGCGTCCAAGATGCATAACCCCTATTGCTCAGGTAACGGTAGCACGTCTAAAGATACTGAGGTCATTGTTTTAGGTCGGAATCTGTGCAAGCATAGTTTCGGCTCAGCTCATTGGCTCAGTCGTGTGGCTAGTCGTTGATCCGCCCGGTACCCGGGTACAGTTTCCTTCGCGAACCGAAGCGATTCTTACTTGCAAAGCAACTGCCTCTCACCTTCTCATTTCACTCCTGTTCAACATGCTACTTATAATTCTATGTACTTTATACGCGTTCAAAACGCGAAAAATTCCCGAAAATTTTAACGAAACTCGGCTCATTGGCTTCACCATGTACAGCACGAGCATCCTATGGTTGTCATTTGGTAAGTACACTGACGGTTTTTTTTTCGATCTATTCTCACTGAAAAGAGCACAAGCAAAAATGGACATCAATTAGGTGTTTCTTTTCACAAATAGCATCGATTTTTGCCCACTTTCTACAAATAGTATTGCAGGCCCAATTTACTTTGCTACGCAAAACAACTTCAAAATCCAAATAACCAGTCTGTGTATGTGTATATCAATGAGTGGAACTGTAGCATTGGCCTGCTTTTTCGCACCGAAGGTCTACATCGTCTTGTGGCAGCCCTACAAGAACGTGCGCACCCGACACTCGGCCGTTGGAAAGCTGGTCAACCAGCAGATGCGCTTTATCAGGTGCGAACTACTTACCTTTTGTTTGTTAGCGAACCTAGAGCCGTGCATTCGTAACCAACCCTTGGATGTCCCTGTCGCACGTGTGCTTCTCTTTTCAGTCAACTTGCCACGTCGAACATTCCCGATCACACAGCTTCCCCTAATTTTACCTCGACCGTAGATTGCCCCTCCGTTACACAGGCGGCTTCGCGTAAGTGTGCATGCTTTGTTAGAGAACTAGCGTACGGTATACGGTAATGTAGCTCATGGGTGAAGATGTTTAGCCGAACTCAGCTGCACAGCTCGCTCAACACCCGTTCCACAAGCGCAGCAGTTCCGGTCGCCAGCAACTGTTCGGAGTCTAGTGCCGGACGCTCCTTCAACGGGTGATCGACGACGTTCGAGCACGTCGTTGAACAATGATGCGGGCAAGAAGATGTCGATGAACAGCGAATTTTCTCTCGGATCACATCTCATTGTCGAGACGGATCCCACTCTGCGTAACCGACGAACGTCCGCCGGCCAGGAAAACAACGACCAGGTCCAAATCATGTTGAGCGAGATCACTAATGATCAAAATGCGACATTCCTCTGATGGTTGCGCTTTTTCCAATAAAGTCGTTAAACGCAAAAGGCCTACAAACTGCAGGGTGATGTGATGTGTTAATAATGTGAAGTATTCTCCTAAGCAAAGAAATTTCGTTCTCCGGTTTCGATCATTTATGAGAAGAGCTCTTTGCAAAACGATTTGAATTACATTCCACTCAACTTCTAATGTATGACGAAAAATCACCGATCACAGCAATGCCCAGACTTCCAAACGGTGGAACGTTATCAGTCAATCCGTTTTTCGTGCGATAGTACTGGCACATCGCTTGCGGTTTGACTATATGTATATCCAAAATTCTCCGTCACCATTCGAAACATTTCTGCACTCCGTTCTGCATTTTACGATTTATCGGAAAGAGGTAGAGATATTTCTCTATTTATTTCGGTCTGTTCGCGATTGTAGAGGTGTATTGCCAAGAAACAGAAATATTTCTCCATTGAATTCGCTCTGCTTGCAATTCTAAAGGAGGATTAAATATACGACGAATTCTCCACGCAACATTTTCTCCGACGACACGTTCTCCGCACGACGTATTCTCCGCACGACATGTTCTCCGATATTATTTTGCCTATGTCTTTTCAAGTGGGTTAGTTCACTCATTGATAGTTCACTGTAAAATTATTGTCCATCTCTCGACCCGACATAGGTGCTAATATTTGCACCTCTTGTAGGAATGTTTGCACCTCTTGTTAATTTTCCTCACGCTCCAACAGTCCAATCTCTACCCACTCCATTGATCTCGCAGGATGGACGAAATTCCAAGCGCTTTCTGGAAGCACTTGTGTGACGTTTTGCATGGCGTCGGATTCTCGGAGGTCGAGAAGGTTTCCGGGAACTTTGGAGAGGTTGCGCGGTTCATGGACAAACGTATAGCTTCCTATGTATGCGTCATCGAAGCAGGTAAAGAAAAAGGATATCTGCTTTATAACCGTTCCGGCCTGAAAGTGCGCACACCCGAGAAGATTAAAGCTGTCCCAAAGAAGTTCTTCCGCTATGTTTCGATCAGCTTCAAGGACGCAAAAGAAGAAGTCGTGTCCCGCGAAGTTGTCAAGCGTTTTCCATACGCCATATACTGCGACTTATTCATCGATTCATCTTCCATCAATGAAAGCTGGGTCGACTTTGTTTGCATGCTCAAAAACTTGGGAACTGTTGTGCTAATGAAACAGCTAGAAGACGACTCAGCCCTAATTTTTCAGAAACTCGTCAACCGTCATAAGCTTCACACGCTTTGTATGCAAGAAAATGCCTGCGAAGGCAAGATGTTGAACGTATTGCAGTCCCTTCTGTGCCAAAATCAGTTCAGAACCCTACAAATAGATAAATACAACGATGGACTCTGGAATACCACCATCGTTCGAAATCTCTTGGAATACTGGTTCGAAAATAGTGAGAAATTGAGTAAACTACACTTGGCGTTACAAGGATGGTGCGAAGGCGGCGTCAACCAGCTTAAAGAGTTTGTGCTTCAGAGGGCCTCAATCAAAACGAAGAATGTTTCATCAATTCATGAGGTCCTGCAGGTTTGCTCGAAAAAAGAATGCGTCTTTATCGCCAGGTACATCACTTCTTGCTTTATAAAACCTTCGTGCTTCTACAAATTCGAAGAAGGAGAAGGAGGTAAACAACGCAAGTTTTACATTTTTTTCGAATGTGCCAACGAAGAAGAGCGAAGAACTGGCCAATCAAGTTTAGCTGCGAATCACAACGGGCACAACGACCTCGGCTTGATGCGGATGACCAATCGCCTCGGCGTATTCTTTGTATGATCCCTTGTTTTTATATGTCAGATTTTATTAAACGGTTTTTCTCAGTCCCGAGGAGCCTACATTCTCTATGGTCCGTCCTCGGTCGCTTTCTCCGACTGGATGCTTCAAAATGAGATGGCTTCGATTCCGTTCATATGACACATTTTATAAGCTAGGCTCACTGGATTCGATATCGAATAGTTGGCAATCAGCTCTGATGGTAGTCAATGCGGGAATGCCGCCTCTTCGACCTACACTTCAACATCTAGAACCACCCTGCCCATTCCCGTATGAATGAGATCTTATTTGAACAAATCTTGGTTCGGACAATCTTCATTCGATTGGAAATCTCCTCGACCGGGGTATCCAATCTCCCCGACCGGGGTATCCATGTCTAATATTGTGAGCTGTAGCTAAAAGCAGCCTATCTTGTAACCTAGCTAGATCAGCAGAACCCAGATAATCAGACAGGCTGAAAGTGTAATATGGAGCTTACCCGGTAATAATATGCGCCATTATTTATTCTTGAAACGTCGAATCTCGAATTTTGTCAAGTGTGCATGCAGGAAGGACTTCGAACTTCACACGAAGGATTTAGGCTTTATAACGAAACAAAATACAAATCGGATTTCGAATAGGTGAGCTGGTCTTCACACGATGTCAGTTTTCCTATTGAGAAGACGGTAGTTGAGTGTTTTTCCCTTTTTCGGTGCCTTCTTCTGTTTGGCGCCAGGGCTGCGCGATACTTGTTATTTTAAGGTTGATGCGCGACACTTAATACCGATACTGGATACAAAAAAGACACATCTGTGTCAAAGACGCAGATATATGTAGGAGGGAGTTCGACAGGGAGAGGTTATTCATTGTAAGCCAAACCGTATTTCAAAAATCCAAATCACAACATTAAGTATCACATGGTAACAGTTTGTGCATGACGTAGGTGTTTAGAAGGGTCACAGATCAAACAAGTATTCGTTAGTCGGTCAAGGAATTTTGGCGATTAGTCAAGTGGTTGTAGCAACTGATGCACACACGAACGGCCTTTGAACTTGAGGGCAGCCGCACACGCGCATTGCTACAACTCTGGCAGAATATTGCTCCACAATTTCTGAATTGCCATAGTAGGTCAGTTTTCGGAATTAAGCACGCATTACCTGCAGTGATGCTTTCTTCTGCTGTAGCTGAACTGAACGTCGCATGATTTACAGTTCGACACATCGCTGTCTTTTTCCCACTGCGCTTCTGATAGAGGGAGGAACTCCTCTTTCAGTTCTACGATCCTTAGTTTGGACCTAATTTTTATTGCTAAAGCTCAGCGGTTCGCTGTTGACTTACTCCGACAGATGAAATCCAAGCTCCTTTAATGCTTCCCTACATTCCATGAGCTCCTTATACGTGTCCGCATAATTCACTCGCAATTCGGTGAGTTCTTCCTCCATCTCGGGGTATTTTTTCAGTTTTTCCGTTTGCTCCTTACAGAGCTCCTCGAACTTCTCCAGCTTCTCGCTGACATCATGTACTTCATGTTGCTTGTCACTGAGCATTCTCATCGTTTCCATGTGCTCTTCAAACTTGTGAGCAATTTGCTCCCTTAGACTTTGGTTTTCTTCGTCCTTCTTTGTTTCGTCACTGTTGTGACTGTTGTGTGATGTAAGAAGGGCGATAGTTTGGTTTAACTGCTCCTTTTCCTGAAATAACAGGCTCGTGATTATATGAGGTATGGTTCATCAAATAGTTTCGAAAAGTTTCGCTACAATATCTCCTTTTAAAAAAGTAATTACGGGAGATACCTGCTGCCAGTGTTGTTTGGTTTTCTTCAGCTCCCTTTGGGCTTTAGTCGTTGTCTCTTCAGCAATTCTTAACTTCTCATACAGATCCACATTCAGGGCTTTTGTATCGCAGAGTTGCTGTCTCAAAATGTTTTCTGCATCTTCTGTTTCTGACAAACGAGCTTTGAGCGTGTGAATCTCGTCCTCTAATTTCGACATATCCTCGGACATCTCTCGATCGGTCACTTGGAACTGGGCTCGGCCATTGGAAAGGCTGCAGCTTCTAGTCATCGTTTTGTTCAGATTTTCTATTTTGTTCCTAAAATTGTCATGGTCTGCATGAAGATGTGGCTCTTGTCATACATGAGCTGCCTATTTCGCTCCTCTAAATAGTTTTTCTGGTCCAGAACAGTCTTCATCTGCTCGTCAATTAGTCCCGAATCCTGGCTAATTGTATCCTCACATAACGTCTCCGTAGGTATTGTGGGAGTTTTTACATAAAGCGATAAATCCACACTTAGAGGTTGGTTCTGAAACCGTGTGTGGAGGTGAAAGGGTAACGAACTCCACCTGGAGGTAGTCATTCTCCAATTGTAGATTGCAATCGAGGACGTTTAGTCCAAGCAAAGCACCCGTGAGTGATATCGAATCTTCCTGGCGCAGAAGCGCCCATGACTCGTAATAGGAACTAAGTTGAAAAAACCGGCCGTTGTGATATATGTACGAGAAAATGCGTGCTCTTACGGTAGGTTTCTGGCCGTTGTGATATTTTGGAAGTAGTCGGCAAGTTTCTTTTGCATTATTGAGATTCGGAGGAACGCTCTCACTTTGGCTATAGATGTCCTGAAAGTTTTGTCTTAAGTGATACTAGCCAGAATCTTGCTCTTTTAAGTTGACATAGAACTACACTTGTAAATTTACACTGTGCGCATTTCTAGTATAGTCAAGTATAGTGAGTCTGAGTCTCAAGGGACATGCGGAGGTACTGTTTAGCCTAAACCCTCAGAAAACGTTTTCCCAGTGCAGGGTCGTAAAGCGTTGCCCATATCTTGAAATCTCAAAAATCGCTCCCTCGAAAGATGAACGTTATCTGTGCTCCCCACACATTTCTGATGCTCATGCCCCCTTTTTAGTAATGTTTCCTCTGCTTGATTACATTTAGTGGTTTCCTGCTCCAGAAATCCCCCGCGCTACGGGGCACATCTCTTGCAAACGCTATAATTAGCATGCTTAAGCAAATTTCCAATTAACGTACGTTAAATTGGTCAGCTGATCGACGCATTTGTAGCTCTCTCGCATGTCGCGGTGTTTGGCGGCTACCGTACCCAAAAAGCCCCACAGCTCGGCATCGGGCGAGCGGAGTGGAAGGAGAGCCTTTGATGCTAAATCGTGTTAATTGAAAAGCTAATTTGCATAATGCACCGAAGAATTGCGTGCATTGTTCTAACCAGATGAGCGGAATCCATGCCATAGACTCTTCTCGAGCATAATGAACAAATCGGATATGTCCTGCGTGTCGGTTTCCAAGATCCGCGCGCCTCGCATCGATTGCTCGAGAAATGAGCGGAGCACGAGACGGGTGATTAGCGCGAGGTTTTTCCGCTCATTTTCTGCAAAATTCGCCAATTTGATTTACGAAAAATGACATCAGAGGGCGCGTAGTAGGGCGCCGGACTAACGGTGCCACTTACCGCGATGAATCGCCTCGGTCTTGCTGAGACGCGCTTCTTCGGCCAGGCCGACAGAGGCGAGGAGCGACGAAGCCACATTCATAGCAACGCCTGTGCTGAAAACGAGAGGGTTAATTGAGTGAAAGTAGCAGGTAGCAGGCCGAAGAGCGCGAAAAGAACTAAAACCGTGGTCGATAAGAGCATGGTCGACCGTGGCCGAGCACACGCAAGACAACATTTGGAGAGAACTTCGTCAGACAGAGGTGTGGAGTAACTGAGGATTCGTCAACATATCCACCAGAAACAAAAAAGAAAGCGTCTCATGGCTTTTGACGGGAATGCATCAGGAAGTAGGAACTAAACATCGGTTGCTCAAAGATGCAGATGATTAATGGTTTTCCCGTGAATAGGTAATCATGAGCAATGGCTTTTACCTTCAAGGCAAAAAAAAAGAACTTTTTTAAATTTAAAAAAAAAGAAAAAAAAAGAACTAGAATATTCTTTTAACAGTTCTACACTTTTTTTTAACACGTCTGAGCACTTGATATTGAAGCAGACGCTCTACAAACCCCTGTTCTCACGCTGTCAATCTTTCCGAGGCTGACCTTATTCGACCCCGAGAAAACTTTCCAATTCTAGTTAATCACATCGTCAGCCGAAAAAACAAGCTTGTAGAGCGACGTAAACAAGCAGCTAAATCTCAGGAGACATCCAACTTCTCAATAGCTCGCAGAAGTATAGTGCGACCAGTCGATAGAACGAACCTCGTGCTAGTCCGAAAGTGAACATGAATAATTGATCAGATTTGTTTATTCGTCGATAGACTCATATGCGCTTAAATAAACATCGTATTTCGAATATAGAAATCTTTTTAGTTGTCTGTTATGGGAACGAGAGGTCCGCACTCTGTGCATACAGGTGTGGAAGAGTGGATGTGCGCAGAAAACGGTTATCTCTAGACCCTTTAGAAGTAGCTCTAATTACTGTAATGATTGATGATATCAGTTGTGAGTGAGACGGAAATTGATGGGTGGCGACTAGGGACTAAGCAAACCGAGCATGCCTAAGCTCGTTAAGAAGTTGAACGGAGTACGGAGAAGGTCAGGGAGTCAAACAACAATAAATGAGTATTGTGCATTAGTCATTCGGAAAGGAAGCGAGATCGAAAATAAATTAGGGGAAATTTGTGAGATGGAGTAAGTCGTTGAGGACGTGGAGGGAAAACCTAAGACAGTATGGCTTCGGAATGGCTGAACAGGAACTGTGTGGCCGACTCCAGCCGAGTGATCGCGCCGCTCAGCTTCTCGAACGAGTCGAACTCCGGACGGAACAATGTGGGCCACCAGACTTTGGCAAGATTTCGCATGTCCATAGAGTTTTTCGAACTACAGGCAGCAACGCGGTTGATATGCGACGTGAAGTAGTGAAGCAGTGTGCGATTCGCCTTCGGCATCTTGTCAAAGGCGATCCTCCGAAAGCGGCGTATCTCGAACTCTCTATTCTCTTCGAGGTTTGCGTCTGTGATCAACTCCTCTTGGATCTCATAGGGGATCACTGGACTCGGAAGGTTCAGGAAGAAGTTCTTGAGGGCCGTAGCCCCTGCGTGCACCGGAAGATCTAGATCGGCCAACGAGATATTCGCGTTGGCCTGGAACGCCTTTTCCAATTGAAGGACTTGAGCCTGGTTTCCAGGGACGCGGTATAGTCCTTCTAGTTCCAAGCCTCCTTGCTGAAAGAATAGTAGTTACTTTGTTATCATAATCTTTGTTATCTATACACTTTTTCTATGAATGTCTCACAGCTTTCCCTCACTCTCGCAACAGTAGTACTATAGCAGTTCGCTCCCTAATCCCACTTTTTGCCGTTAATCCGTTCATTCAGCGTCCCCTTATGTGCACCCATGTCCGGAAAATTTGCAACGTAATCAAGCATAAAACGATCTGAATGAAAGCGGGCAGCTTGCCGATGTTGCCCAGGAACAGGAAATGCCAACAACGCCCGGATTTTCCGCGTTGTTAGCATGTTCGCATAGGTCACTGGGAACGCAAAAACTCGACAGTCCTGTCCTGAGGCCCAAGGAGCCGAATCCAATGTTCGGTACTAAAAGCGCAGAATCTAACGGCAGACGCCACAAGTATCTGTAAATTTAGTCTACTCTTGGCCAGTGACTCACAGGAAGGTTCGGCATCGTTTAACTAATAGGTACGTGAAAATTACCTGCTCAATGAACGTGATGCACTTGGTGACAAAGACCGGAATGCCATCGGGAGCGAGGAGCGCGAGGCCCTGAAGAGTGTCCGTCGGCGCGAAGATGCTGCTCGGACCCTTTCGTTCCACTTCCAGGGAACAGGCTCGGACATTACGTTTCGGTGAACGTGAAGGGAGCCACGAAAAGACGCCTTTGTCGTTTGAGGCTGCAACGAGGATGTTAAGTTACGGCAAAAGGACATCACAATGAATGAAAACAGCAAGCACAAGACAAAAGATTTACATGGTGGCTTAGGTGGAGGCGGTGCGTTGGAGTTACGGTCGATCTGCGGACTGTGCGGCACAGAACGAACTCCCATGACTGGCGAAGACGGGACCTTTGCCTTCCAACCTCCTCCACTGTCCTTGTGAACAGTGAGTGGCTGCTCGTTAATAGACACCTCCTTTGGCCCCGAAATTACGGGTTGGAATTTCTTGAAGCGGAAGCTGGACGCCACGCGCCGGATAATCCCTCCTCCGTCCACCGGAGCCACTTTCTTCGTGTTTCGGCCTAGCAGCCGCACCGGAACGTCGGATGCAGCCGGTGCGACACTCCAATCGTGCTTGGTGATACTGAGCAACGACTCAGCGGACATGCTGTGTAGCCGATTGGATCGTCTGAGCTGGTTCTCCACGATAGGCTGCAGCCTGGCCAACTCTCCCGTCGATCGAATTTGCGGCTTTGGAGGAAGCGGTGGCGGTGGACTTCTGCCGTTTTTCTGACACGAGTAGACTTGACCTGGAGGGCCTAAGAACGACCACATCACGACACAACAACACAAGCACAAATGGATGTACAGAGAGGAAAACCAAGCTTTTTAAAGGGTTTACCTGAGCTGGGCACCGAACACTGAGCCAGATCGGCAGACAAAGTCGTCAAGTCAGAGGAGAACGTCGAAAGACCTCGCTTATCGGAGTTACCACGAATGCGCGAAATTTTTTTGTTGATCTGAAATTGTGTGATCTGAAAGTAAGAAACGGTACAAATTCCCTTACTTTCGAAGGACGGCTAGTTGGATTTGCAGTGACGGAGTTTGATCGGAACGTTTCGAAGTTCTTCACAGTCGCGTATATGGGTTCGGCTCCATTCGGCAGTGCATCCTTAAGGTCGATTATTATGTTCAAAGCATGTCTATTTTGAATAAATGCTACTGTTCCCCTCAAAAAAGTAGCACTTAGAAATACGGTAACCGCCGATTGAAAACACTGCAACTCACCTTGACGCACATGTATTCGCTACAGATTTCAACCGGTTCAGGAGTCGCCAGCGGCGCCATGTTGCTGTTGCTGCTACTAGCCGCCGAAGTCGATCCGTTCGATTGTCGTGATTGATTCGTCTCTGCTCGACTCCGATCAGCAGACACTGGAGATGAGGAAAATAATTGCCTCTTCAGGCGGCAAATTGCATCGCTTACTTGTTGTTGCGAGAGCCATTGAATCATCTTTTGCCCAATTCCCGAAGGGTGAAACGAAACCACTTTCCGGCACCGCCAGTCGACGGGCCTGCAGGCTTCGTGACGAACCGACCGACTCCTTGCTTGTCGTAGACGCACAGTCGCTCGGAATCACGCTTGCTGCTGAAAAGAACGGGAATATGAGTGCCTACGTCGGGGAGCAGAAGACGAAAAAGGAGGGAAGATTGAAGAAGAAGATCCCATTAAACGAGAGCCCATTATGTATATTTGAAAAGGGATTACCTTGGTTTCCATTATCGCTGCACACGTCAGATGGCACGTCACTGAAATGAAGAAGAATAAGCGAAATCGAATATCGAACTTATTATATCATATAAGCGTTATCAATCATCCCTCCCGAATCTCATTCTGTCACACCATTTCGAGTTTCCCGAATACGGTAAAAGACATCACTGTGACATATGACTACGGTCGGAGCAGGTTTTGGAGCGCTGCGTGCGTTCCAGGCGGAGGAGCTGGGTGAAAACGGGCTAGAGGCTGGATTCACGCACCCGGATCATGGACAGCCGCATCACCACCGCCCACAATCGATACAATTAGCATGCGCGTTCCACACCAGGCCACTTGTGCCACTAGAGAAAATAAGGTAATAGGCGGCGGTCAGTCGGACTGCGTCGTGTGTGCATCTCTCCGTGCGCGTTGTGGCCGATGGCTTACGGCCGTCGGCCAGACTACCACCCACCAGTCGGCTCGCGCTATATTCGTCAATGCCGTCGGGCGCAACGGCAAAAGAGCAACGAACGTCTCTCTGTCCGCTCTCGTTCTGGGCTCCAAGCATTACTCTTCTCACTCCCGAACGGCGGGTCGTATGGCCCATGCATGATCGACTAACTAGACATGGCCGAACGACGAACCGAGGAGCCAGGCGACCGCCGTTAGTCACGGCGTGAGCCGTACTCGAGTCACCGGAAGGCGGCGAAGACGCGCGGGCCAGCTGAGTGGGCAAGAAACACATCTAATTGTAAGTTATGTGTACATCGGTATTCGTGTGTGCCATTTACCGCGAAAAACCGCCTCATCAGAAACGTCGTGGCGAGAAGGCGGTAACTTCGTCACGCCACCCACGGTTCGGCGTCAGCGCTAAAGAGCCACCTACAGAGACAGCCCTCATTAGACTTTGAACAGCGGGAAGGATTGTTAGTCAGGGATAATCGGCAGTCCCCCGGTCCCAGTTGTTTTTGTAGGCGCTGCCTGTTTCCCGCGAAACCGCACGCCATAATGGCGCGCAACTATGCATCATCCAGTACTAAATCCGGCGGCTTACCATTCGTGATCCACACTGAGAGCCGCCTCGGACAGTTGCTTCTCAAGACGTGCCTCGCTCATGTGCTGCAGATTCTGCTGAATGGAGTAGATCCTCTCGAAAAATTCCATATAAGCTACGGAGTGGCCGTGGTCGGTGCCCTCGGGCGAGATAGTGACGAACACCGCTCCGATCCGGCTTGCCAACTCACTGCCCTCCGTCAGGAGTGCGTTTGCGTCCTACATCGGACAATGATTACATTCAACAGGTAAGTGACTTGCCTCATCATTGAAGAAATCGGTGACATCAGCAACGGCAATTATCAAAATTGACTGTCCGACAGCCTGTTGGGTTCCCGGAGCAGCGGCGGCAACGAGACTTTGAGCTGCTGCAGCAGCGTGCGCTAAAGAAGCCCTACGCCTTGCGCTGTACACGAGCACATGGCCATGAATCGGTTGAATTTGTTTGTTGAGCAGCCAACTATGGTAGGCGCAGACACGGAGGCTCACCCTGACAGGACGTTTCGGGTTGCTTAGGGCGACGTCGATGGTAGCAAAGCCGGCTGAAAACACTTGTTGACGGAGAAGATAAGCGAATAGGCTTGATCTCTAAGCAGTGGCCCACTTATTTGAGAACGCCTACGTTACCTGAAGCAGATGACTGTATGGCTGGAGAACACTTTGTAAAAATGCCAGAAAGAAGCGACCCCAAAGGATACAAGTCGCCGCACATGAGAGAGAATTGCACCCGTAAGTCAACACGGCGATTGTCCAGCTGACTACAGCACACGGACGACAGCACTCTCGCTACGTAGTCTCGCCTAAAAGAAGCTTTGCTTGTGGACAAAGACAGAAACGAATCTTCTACCTAAACATTGGCGAGAGTTCGTCGCTCGAGTTTTGCAACGACCCGTCCAGTTCGTCGAATTCCCTCGAGGAGGCAAGGAAGATGCCGCCGAAACTTTCGGCCAATTGGTTGACCTGGAGATGCAAACTGGGCAGCAGATCGAAGTGAGATGGATCGCAAAGAGGCAGGAATATTGGAGGGAAGAGGATCTTCGCCGTGGCGAGGAACTTCCTGGCAGCTTCGGCAGTCGTCGTTGAGTCAATCAGAATGACCACACTTTGTGAGAGTTCCGAAGCCTTCGGCACAGATTCGCAGTCCACAACTCGACAGCGAATCTTCACGTGACCGTATTCGCACTCTATCGCTCCATTGATGGTTTCCATCCGCCGCAGAGCGTTGACGAACTCGGAGGCTATGAGCTCTCTGCCCACGATAACGAGTTCCAGGCAGATGACAGAGGATTTGTCGCAGGATTTTCTTCTAAAAGCAGACAATCTGTTATTTCTCCACAGTAGTTTTTTCTCCACTTAATGGGGGTACAAAATTCTGATGAGAAAAAGAAGCGAAGCAAGCGTTTCATCTCGTTCCTTGGCGCCTTAACGCACGAGGTGGTCGGGCGATTAGCCATGTTGTGCTAAAAGATCTCTCCGAAATTGATGCCTCCGCACGGAAGGTCTTATAATGTTGTAAACAACGTAATTCACATGCTCGTTTTGAGACTTTTCAAACTCTGTAATTTTGATAATTGTTGTAATTTTCACATATTGACGCAAGCGGCTTGGAGGAAGCGAGGTGTTGTTAAGACGTTTCTGAGACATGTTCACGATGAACGGGGAACTAGCGATCTGAATAGAAATTCATCTAGCGGCGCAGCTTTGCCCAGAAATTTGACCAGAAAAAGAAAAGAACAGGGGATATCCAATGTTATACATAAATTCTTACATAAATGGTTAAGTTCCATTGGATTAAACGTGCTTACCGGTGAAATTGGGAAGGAAAAGCTTCATGGACGACGGCATCAGCGCAACGCGCTTGGGCATGGCAGTTTTGGACGAGGGGGTAGGAAATGAAACACGCGTATTCGGAGATCATCTTGTCACGGAGCTCAAAAAGTCGACTCAATTGCCGATACCTAGAAAGCCGTTGTTCACAGTGTACCAAAATTCCTATGTACCTGAGATCTTCCTGAAGAACCAGCCTAATCATCGCCATTTCCTCTTCCTCCAGGCCAAGAAGAGGCCGATTGTGCGCACCACCGCTTCTTCGCGCAAGCACCACTCCCATGAAGAGATGAATGTGCTCGAGGAGTAGTTCTGTGAAGTCGAGCTCCGCTTTCCGAATGAGATCAGCCTGGTAGCGATCGTAGACGAGTTGCGCATGGTTGAATTGGAGGCAGTCGAAGGCAGGCGAACCTTGCAGGAAGAGCTGAACGTCTGAGAGTGGACAACCAGGCGTCACTTGGCTGCAGTCAGTGAGGAGCCTCACGAAGTCGTCTTCCTGTCGTTCCCTCCGAAATTCCCTCTCGACGGCTTTCTGAATCGGCAGATTACATCAGGCTCATTCACACACAAATAATACCTGATAGTTGTGGAAACTTCGTTGGGCGTCCGCGGTTAGTAGCAGCTCCGCTGGGAGTCTCGAATCCACCTCACCTCGGTCCACCACGACCGCCGGGTCGAATTCATTTGCTGAAAACATGAATTACTTAGTTGTCGTTTTTCAATTTAGTGCAGGCTGACATGAGCTGCGGGGTTTCCTTTCCACTTTTCCCGACACCACACGCTCTGATTGAAACAGCTCGTTGTCTCAGCAATACGCGATTAATCAATTTCCCGCATTTGTCACGTTTCGATAATTGAATTATTCAACGAAGGCCACGCTGTGAATGGAGTTCATTATGTTCCAAGAAGACAACAAAATTAACGCCATAAAGCTTTTTATTTTGAAATTGGACCGGTCGGAATTTACTGAACAAACAGTCGTTATCTGCAGAGCTGAAAAACTCGCTATCGTCGGCGCGCGCGAACTGTGCTTTGACTTTTCGCCCGTTTAACGTGACATTTTGAATAGATTTTTTTTGATTTAACGAATGAATTGGAATAACTACGACGGAAGATTTGAAATAAAAAGATAAACAAGCAAAAAAGCACATTAACCAAATGCGATAACGCTCTGTGAGTGCTTTTGATCTCTTCCTTCAACGGGGTATCAAGTTATAGACGCACGTTGTGGCAGCGTGACAGTCACTCTCTTAATGCAATTCCAGATAGATCGGGGTCAACTCACAACACTTGATACATACCAAGATTCCCCAGAGGTTGAAAGTACTCGTCGTAGAGCGGATGAGCCTTGATGAGCGCAGCCGCCTGTGACCAGTCGAGATCACAGACGCGTTCCATGCCAATGAGTTGAGCGAAGACGTGCTGCAAGCGAGGGAGGTGAGACTGAAGTTTCGCCTGCATCCAATGCTCCCTCGCTTCGTCCACATATTGTTGATAAACTAGCTGTGCGGCGTGGATACCAAACGTGGCGACAAAATGGTCGAAGTGAGGGTGGTGACCAAGGTTGTACCTCGTCTTCAACTGCTTCCAGGTAGCCCGCTTTGTAGGCCACTCATTCAGAGGCATCAACTCACGAAGGAGGTTAGCGTAACACCGTCTGAAAGGTAAATAAAAATTTTATGAACAAAGTTGGGGGAGACTACCGTATGGCAATACGTCGTTCATTGTGATGCTTCACCGCCTCCGCGTAGGGAAGTATTTTTGGTCGACAGCGGCATTTGTCCACCGTGTGGGCGACCAAAGAAAGCAGTTCAATGACGTTTACATTGGTCAACGCTGAAACTTCAATCTGAAATATACCACGTACAAGAGTAAGAACTTCCAAAAACTCACCGCCGGGATATTTAGAGCTTTGAATTCCTTCCTTTGAAGCAGCTTCTGTAGCGCTTTGAGACCATTCCCGTCTGTTCGGTCGCATTTTGTGGCAGCCATGAACACAGGCTTTTTCGTCTTGAGCGCGTTCGAGAGTATAGGAACGACAACATCGATTTGGTGATCATAAGACCTGTGCGGAACAGGCGACACGTCAAAGACGACAATGAACGCGTCTATGTTTGTCTTTCCTTCTGGCAAAACTCTCTGGTCGAAGTCGGTTTCGAGACCAAGTTGTTCCTGAAAGCAAAAGGTTCACAGTGACGACAGTTTTCCGGACAGGATAACAAACAAGTTTTATGGCGCTCAATCCCGTAAACAGGCCTCTAACTTTGTGATGAATAACGAAAATCATAAGATCAACGAACGACGTTGCGTCCATTTAAGCAGCAACAAACCGATGCTGGCAAACAACGTTTTTCATCGGGAGATGTATCTCTCCGCGAATGACATGTGTCATCCTCCGACAGCTAACAAACAGAAATAGTGTAACCTCTTGTTTCAACACATTTTACCGTTTGGGCACCAAGGGTGGTTCGTCCCAAATAGTAAAGTTGCCCAAACGACGAAATCATAACTAGAGCAGAATTCCCTTATCCCCTGTCAGTCCACGGCGGTGGACTTCTGCCACGATTTGGCAGAACAAAAACACTTGGCCCTTCGTTGCATTGAAAGGGTTAAGCCGAAAACGAGATAAGATCTCTGCCTTTGTTTCCACCCACTTGTCATCATGGAAAGCACCCTTACCTTGCATATGTACATAAGCTTGTCCCGACTCTCGAGCTTCGTCTTTGTTGCGCGTTTTGCATACGGTGGCGGCGATCCACTCGAAATAGTATCAAATGTTTCGTCGTCGAGGAATTCGGTTTGTTCAATGACGCGGACGTGAGTCGTCTTCCCGTGCATAAGGTCTTCGGTGCCATTTTCCAACTCTCCTTCGCCCCAGTAGAGCCAATGGTCGCTGTTAATGACAGGCGACCCGCCGAAGTCAGTCTGTAAACAGGAGGTTTCCGGTGAAAACGCGGCTAATTATGGTGTTGGAGACCTGCGAGAGCGTCGAGATGTGATCTTCGTAGAAATCGCCGTAATTGGGACGGACAAAGCGGTTGCAGAGCAACGACTTGCCTACTCCGGCAGCCCCTTTAATGGAGTCGGGGCCACTGAGCCCAATGACGGCTACTGTTGGCACGTTGCGATGGTCGGAGATCGCGTGCGGCGGTGTTGGCGTGCTCGCTTCCGGTCGGGTGCCATCGTTCAGACCGGCCGATCGTCCGATCATCGCATTTTTACGAATATGTGCGAAGAAGTCGTGGGCCACCTCAACGTAGAGTTGAGGAGATCGGAATCGAGACGTTTACTCTCCCTTAGGGTCTCTCCTCCGGTCTCCTTTATGGTCTGCAACAGAGAAAAGGCATTGTCGGGTGTTTGTGCAAAGCGTTACAGTGAAACGAACATAAGAAAGGGTTGTTTATCGGTGACGATCAACTGGTGGTCGCTCGCCATGGGAAAGGATGGTCTTGAAGCGAAACAAGCGCGGAGGACGGTCGAACCTTAGCACTGACCAGCTACCGATCTACGATCGGCGGAGTGCTCCTGCGGGAGGGCGCGGCCGAGGCATTCGAATTGCAACAGGAGCGACGGGCGCCGGTCACCGCCTGACCGTTATGCTAATTAAACGATTTTGTCCGCGCTGACCGTTCGATGCGAACTGACATGGCACCCGTCTCTCTTCCGGTCGGGAACGGCGCCCCTCGGTCACCGTTGTCCAATTTCTCGCGCAAAATGACATAATATCGCAATCAGCGCCGTATTGAGGACGACGGGGTGCGGACGAATGTCTTCCAGCAGTCCCGGTCTTCATTCCAAGTGTTTGTTGCGCAAAGAAGGCGGCAGACACAAGGAATCGAGACGGCCATCGGGTGTCATCGTGATATCGTTGCTCGATCGCGCAGCAGCGACACGTCAATAATGAGCACAAATACACCGAAAAAGGAAGAGGAGCGGAAGGAGTCGGATGTCGGCGTCGACGCGTGAGTAAAACTTTTGTACTCTTCGGGCGTCGACGATCCCGCTCGCGCTGCTACTGCACCGTCTCGTCGCCGCCGCATAACCGGATAAGGTGTGACAGCGGCAAAGGGTGTCAACACACATGATGCCGTTCTTGCCTTCTCCCTGTCACATGTCTGACGGTCCGCCGCCGGTCAGCCTATCATCGGCGTCATCGGCGCCCGCGTCACTGTCACCTAGTCGGTGTGTCGAAAAAGGAGTGAACAAGAAGTCAAAGAAAAGAAGAACACCACGATAACAGTGAAGAAGACTTTCGAAAGTGGGCGAGAGCGAGTTGTGCAACAGTGAGACGCGGAGAGGAACGCGAAAAAAATATTCAACAAACGATCTATCATTCCTTAGTCTCGTTCCAATCGTGTTCGCCACTGGCCGACGACCGCGGTCCCCAAGAGGAGTCTAGTGCAAAAAAGCGAAGAAGAAAAACGATTCCGCAATTGAGCCCTAAAGGGAAGACCAAGTTTTCGGAGACGTCGCCACATGCGCCATCGCGCTCGCGGACTTTTGGACCAGGAAGCGGCAAAAGGGGCAATGGTGGGTCGGCAGATCGTCTCTGCCAATCGGCTCTTTGGGACAAAGATGATGACGGTGGGCCACGGGAGATGTACTAGAGCCGATGGGACATCCAACTGCCGCCGGTCGGCCGGTCGGTTGGTAGGTGGTGGTGGAGGTGATGCTGCTGATAGTTCCTCACCGGTGGCTGTTCGAGCGGCTTAGCGGCGACCAGAAGAGAAAAGATTTCCTGAGCGATTTGCGCAGGCGGCCAAGTGGCAATAATGCGGGTAGTGACGACTAGCGAACTGTTACTTAGTCAGCGTTGCCCGGCAGGCCCGCGACTAACCGTCACTTATCCCTTTCAGTGTTCGCGCAACACTCACTGAGTATACGGTATTCCCGAAGTTTGCAACCAGCGTCACGCCGTCGACAATACAGCGGCAATAAAGATATTCAACGCCTCGAGTACGGCGAGGGGTAAACAAGCGGTGGCCTATTATTACCGCAAAAAGTTCTTCTGTCCTGTGCACGATCAAGTGAGAACAATCGCATAAGACCGTAGCCATATGGTGACCTCAATTAGCAGTCTCCTCTCGATCACAAATATACACACCATAAACTCCGTGCTTAGCAGCAGCGCCATTGAGTCCAGTTGCAAATTTCGAATAAACACACGCAGATCGGAAACACCGCTCAAGAAGGCGCTCACATCTATGTGACAGCAAAAGGGCGTTGAACCAAGCAATACGACGGCGACAGTGGTGTTAACGAGACAAGCTGGACCGAACACAATGCGCTCAATGGCCACAGTGCCACAAATCAGAGATGAAAGCGCGTTGGCCTTTAGCAGCCAGCTTCTCCATTATTGGGCAGTTGTAGTGCTGCAGTAGCAAATTGATTACGCTAACAGCGGAACTACGCCTCGGATTAACAAGCGCCAAATTTACGCGCCGGCGCCCGAAAAATAAAGGCTTTGATTAGTCGGCGCGCACCCTAAGGGACCGGGACGGTAATGTGCGGGCGGGCGTATGCTCACTTAATCCTTCTTTGTTAAACATATGCATAAGCAATCGTCGCTTCCAGCGCATCTTGATTAAAGAGCCCACCGTGAGATTCTCCTGCAACATTAATCAATTCGTTGGTTCCCTCAGATGAGACCGATTTGCCGTTGCTACGAGTAAACAAATCGTTTCCTGGAGAAAACGATGTGTCACCGCTAATCCGATTTCGTTGTTTGTGTACGGAAGAAAACATGGAACACAGAAATTCAGTTACTTGATTTGCACGGAGGCTCAAAGAGTGCATAGTCTTTTAAATTCATGATACTGACTACAAGACGATCTGTTGTTCTGCTTGTGGTGGTCAGTGTTATCGTATCTGCGGATTTACATGAACCTTCCTAAATGATATGGTCTTGAAGCACAAAAACCCGCTGCCTTTAGTAATGAAACTGCAACTGTACAATTTCAGCCAGCGAATCAGTTTCTTTTTGTCCCTCGTGGCTCCGATCAGAACTATGATGAGATAAGTACATGTCGATATGTTTTGCGTTTGTATTATTTATTTATTGTGCGTAAAATGTAGCTTCAATACAATACATATACACAGTATAAATAATGTTGAATTTTGCTTTTGGATTTTAAGTAAAATTGACTGGGCAAAACTGAATCGAACGGGGCTTGGGTGACACTCTTGACATGTCCTTACAGCAGGAGTTCCAGACAGTCTGAGCAAACTTACATTTTGAGAAAAAAAGTTACAGCTTGAGAAAAAAACAGAAGCCGGCTTCTGTGTAAAGAGTCTTCTGCCAACCAGAATCACAAAGCTTCTGGACTAACTAAGGAACGCTCCCACGTGATCTCTTCTGATCGAAGCGGGAGGTGGTGGATCTCATGTAGTTCGGGGCGCTGATCACAAGGCACATAGCCACTTGGGCCAGTTCGCCAATTTTTTTTATTCAAAATTTTTATTTTTGAAAAAAAATTCGTATTCTTAAAATATTTGTGATAGGTTATGGGATTCTAGCCAGAACTCAATACTCTATCGCTTCATGCAACTACCAGCACACCACCCTTTCATCACTTGCATACCTCTTGATGATTAACTCCTTCTACTACTTGGTTTTCTGAGACTACGGCGAACTGGCCCAACGACTATGTGCGTTGTGATCAGCTCCCCGAATTACATAATATCCACCCCCTCTCGTCTCCGTCCGCAGAGATCACTTGGGAGTATTCCCTAGTAAGTCGAAGCCTAAGCCGTCAAGAAAAGCAGAATTCCCTAAAAAAAATTTTTCTCAAACTGCAACAACACCTTACAGCAGATGGTGACGATTCATCAACATAAACACAATCGCCAGGGGACGGGGGACTGTCGGAAATGTTAACCATTGTTATAAAGTCAACCACACTACAGAGCACAACTCCAAACTGCACAGGAGTAGTCATGCTTGTCTCATATTACTTAAGATCAGCCCACATTGAATTCCATGGAAGAAACGGGGGTGGCAATTTGAGAACGGCAAAACAACTGATCGACAACGTAGAATCAATGAGAGTTGCTGCTATATCCGTGCTCTCTCCGGGTGCACTCGTGTGTCCGGAGAGCACACATACAAAACTGCCCCCCCCCCAGTCGTTCCAAGCGGACATCGTACAAAAGTATATAGCGATGAACAGGAAAGCGAGAAGCAGCCATGAGTGTGCGCAAACGCGGGACATAACGTCTTGCTCTTTGCCACTGGTCACGGCAGAAAGACCAGCCGGCGGCCACTCGACAGTCTCCCCACAGACCCCGTCTGAGGATGGCGGTTGCTCTCCCTTCCTATCTGGGTGGCCGTCCACCGTAACCCACACCATGTTCTGTACTGTAACTATTCTCTCTCTTCTTCTAGTAAAGAAGTTGTTTAACTACAATCCCTTCAACACAGTGGACTTGCTGCCATCACACGAGCAGTGGTGTCCACCGGGACAAGAAACTTCTTATAAGCGGGCTTTGCTTTAACGCACTGCGTGTGTTAGACAGTCCAGCACCTACAGAGCCTCAGTTTTACGGTGAGAATAATGCGTGACACTTTCAATCCGTGGAATATTAGCGTTCACGTGTGAATCACAGTTGCATTTTTTTCCAGATTATCTCGGACATTAAACCCGTCGGAACCCCATCGAGCTTCTTCTTTAACACTTGGCAAGTCTCCACCTCCCTTTGCACATCCTTACCGTTTCTCAATTCAGCAAAACCTATCGTATTCATCATCGTTTTAACGCACTACCCAGTTGGAGGTACACACTGCATGCGTGCGTACCTCCAACTGGGATTTGATATCAGGAGTGTCGTCATAGAAAACGACTGCGACTGTGGCGTTTTTGTGATAATTCTAGTGGAACGGTGTAAAAGCGAGTTCCACCTAAACAAACAAGGAAACGCCTCCGACTATTTCCACAACGACACCCATCTTTATTTTCGGCCAGTCGACAGAGATTTCAGAACTCTTACTGTTCAGCAGTCAAGCTCCGACGATAGTGAAGAGAACAAATCGTGGTCGTTCCTTAACAATCCACGGATTATGGTATGACCGGCAAACGAATTCTTCTCACATACCTGTTTTAGGACAAAAAAAACACTAAAAACCGCCTTTCTTCAAGAATTTTCGCTGTGAAGAACGGAGCATTAATTAAGGAACTAGAGGAAAAATGGCCGTCTGTGAGCTTTTCTAAGCCGGGAGACGAGATCAATGTAGGCTCGGTATTCTGGTTAGTAGGTGTGCCGCGTAAACATGCAGTACTAACGAGCTTTATAGGATGCAGGAATATAACAAACACAACGGTGGTCACTCCGCATCTTCAACATGCAGCCCCTTCTTGGCACTCGCTGCCCGCGCATTTCTCTTTTTCGTTTTTCCTGTTTCCAAGAACATTCAACCAGCAGGTTTGCGAGGCCGCTCGGACAGTAAGTTTCTTATTACGCGTGAGCCGTCTACACGCTACCTTCAGTCATGTATTGTATCAAATTAGAGAGCTATCCGTTGGAGGGCGAAAATACGGCTTGTACTGAAGCACATCAGGTGATCAGGTGCATTTATTTGTATTTATGCGATTACATGACAACCAATTTAGGATACCAACCACAAGCCGTTCGTCCCCCCGCAACCCTAAGTGCGACGCATAATCCGTGAGAGTATGACCTTAAAAGAGTGCGATTCCCCTATAAAGGAGTGCTTTACGACAGGCTTAAACGCTTTTCAAAGGATTTGAGACTTGGTTGGTCGGTTCGACCAGTTTCCTAGGACCTATTACACCTGATACAGTCGAGATGCTGTTTTCTCTCTATGAAAGTAAATAAATGAGTAAAGAAAATCAACATTCATCGCAAGGGTTCATCGAAGACGCTGTGAAGCAAGGCATGGATCATCCTGTAGATGTTTAAGTATTGGGTTGGTGCATGGAAGATGTCACCTCATTCAACCTTATTTATTTCTCATAAGAACAACATCAAGGCTCAATATAATGGACAAGACACTAGTCAGGTCATCTTCAAAAAATGCGGTTTTAAACTCTCGTCCAAAAGAATAACTTTTGCCACTCTGATACTTTTCTAATGGCACCTAGTCTAGCTGTTGTATGTGGACAGTACCTGTTAATGTTGTCATACTCTGCATATTATGATGTACTCAGTAGTACACTACATTAACCACATTAATTTTTTACCATCCTTTTTAAGCATACTAAAAAAGGCAACATTTTGGAGATTCTCCCCGCTCTGCCCCTGTTAAATCGATCTATCCCTACTCAGAATTTTGCCGAATCAACTTTCATGCGTTTTCGTGAACGGCGAACCCTCTGTTTTAATGTGGCTAGGTCACGAAGTAATTATCTTCCGAGTTGATTTTTTTTAGTAACACATTCAATGAGACATACTGGTCGTTGGGTGGTGAATTTTGAGTAGAATGAACAAAACAGTTCAAAAAGTAACAAACAACACACACTAGAGGGGGGATCGCATATCCGTAGGGAACGGTAGCAGTGGTAACGACTGCTGGTAGCAGCGGACTAAACTAAATAAGCGACTAGACTAAATAGGCGACATCTTCCATGCGCCAACCCAATATTATGTCCACTGTATACTTACTGTATTTTTCGGCACAGACAATGACGGATTTTTTTATGAAAAACGGGAAGGGTTTCATTTTTACTCGGTTGTGGGTGCGAGGGGGAGGCACATTTTGTTGGTGGAGTTTTCGCAAACCTGCGGCACTTTTCGAAGCATTGAAATGTACTATGTAGTAATCGTTGCTGTCAACTGAAATGCATTCAATGGAACAGCGTTTTTCACAATTATTAGAACAGTCATCGGAAGGTTTATAGGCGGCGCATTCGTTCCAAAATTTTGAGGGCACCAGGAAAATGCCGGTGACAGACGCTTATCATAGGCTCCCACGAATACCTGAGAAACCCATTGACAAACCAATAAATAATTTTAGCTGCATTGTCGTCGTTGCCACCCCTCAGTCAGTCTGTGCTGGTGGAATTCCGTACAGCAAACACTCGTTTGTTTCACCCCTCTGATCCATCTCTCGACGCACCGTAATTCATTATCCATTGGATTTTTTGTTGTTCGGATATTGAAAAGCTAATAATTCGATCAGGTGGCGCGTAGTCACTTCGGCGAGTCGGATTCCAGCGATGTTTCCGCGTTGCGGGCGAATGCCAAAACATCGTTGGATGCGCCGATTCCTGACTTTGCCCACTCTCCTGACTCGCGTGAAAGCCTTTGTCCCAACGTGACGTGCACATGTTTACTTACAACGTTCTTTTCGGTGCCTTTTCGCGTCCGTAATTCGGGCACTGGAGCGTCGGGCGACAAGTTGTTATTTTGGCGTTAAGTTGTGCAATTCACTCTTGGCACCGTTGAAATGGTTCAGAGGTCGCTGAGGCGCGCTAAGCCGATGGTTCTTTCGCTTGAACACCAAAGACGAGGTGCCGCCTCCGGCGGTCGTGCGCGCTGCTCTCTACGACGGCACAGGCACACGGGAGGGAGGCTTAGTTATGCTGCGCGGATAAGCCACGCCCACCGGCTGTTCTCCTCGGCACTGTGTTCCTCCTCTCTTCCATCTCCTTCAACGTTTAGATATAGTGTTCCGAAGTAAGCTGCTTTGTGTTGGCCCATATTGGGAGAGGAAAAATGAGTTAAGATTAGCCAATGATCGAAGATGGCCACTAGAGCCAAAGTCTGTCACCCGTTTTCGGCAAATTTCTCCCTCTTTCGCCTTTACCTAAGGGCTGTTATTACCGCTTTATTTGTCTCCCTTTGCCTCAACGAAGGTGCTGCTCACACTTCAAGGGTTTACACTGCCCTAGTGCTCAATGGAAGCTCTCAGGAGCTCCGCTGCGAACCGGCCGAGCTTCTAGTTCGGACCCATATGGCTCCGGACTTTGAATCCCCCCAACTCATCCGCCGTCTGGATTGGTTCCAAGACAACGCGCCTATAGCCAGCTACCAGCAGGTCAGTGCTTCGTACTCGGCAACATCTGCACGTCTTTGCTAATTATTGCCCATTAATACCTCAGTTTGCTGAGTGCCATCTCGCACGTGGCGTCGTTTGCATCCTCGTCCCCGTGTGGTGCTCTTTGACTCGGGCGAATGCCATTTTGATCGCGCGTGTGGGACGATTTAAGCTGCATATAATTGCGAAATCAATGAGCGGCAACGTTTAAGCAAATTTGCCCTCTTTTCCGCAACTGATTACTTTAAATTTACGAGAGTTATAAATTAGGTGTTATGCTAGAGTCAGCCCTTAGAGACGGCCCCTTCCGATCCCTCCGCTGCTCACACTTCCTACCACACTTCAGCGCGCGCCGTTCAGTGACGCCTGAAACACCGCATGGCGGCCGGGACGATGATGGCCGTGATTTGGGTTGACAAAAAGGTGGCTGGAGTCACCGAAAGTGGCGCCTAATCTCGGCTAAAAAGGGACGAAACGTCCGAATGTCCTCTAATGTTTCCGGTGTTCCCCGCTTCTACTTGTCGGGCACTCCAGAGTGCACGACGATCGCTCTTGCAAAAGTTGAGGTGGAAAATCAAATTTGAATCCACTTGCTGAGTCGCAACCGGCTGTCACCAGGGAGTGGCCACGTCGATGAGTTGAGTTATAAGCGTTAATATGTAGTTATCGGTCCACTGGGAAATATGCGCCGACGGTCCGACTGCGAGCGTCCTAAGTTTGGACACAGCGATTACATTTACTCATATAATCCTTAATTGCCCGTTCCGGGCGCGCATTTGACACACGCGGCGACAATATTAGCAAAAAGTCAATCATTGTCTCGTGCGGACACTATCAAAACAGACGCTGCACGAGACAAATGACCGTCGTTCAGGCTTGATTTTGCACATAAATAATATGTCCCTAGGGTGTTCGAACAGCCACAAAAGGGCAATTATGGCTCGGCATCAACTGTCCCGTTAAGTGAATAGTTTTTCATGCCTTGCTTGCAGGACGTTGCCGGCGAACAGCAAAGACAATGGTGGGTGGCCGACCCGAGATTCCGTCTTGTGAAACCGTTCTACGCTCTTCGCGTGGAGCCGGTGCTTCCTGCCGACTCAGGCGAGTTCAAGTGCCGTATGGAGACGGACCCTCTGTTCGCGACGGTCTCCTCCACCGCTTCCATCCAGATGATCGTGCAAGGTTAGTCTTTTGACCACTCAATGGCCTTTGGACGCCTCGCGTCCAAACGTTGCGGCTTCTCAACTTTATGGGGCCATCAAAGCGCGCGGCGCCACTGACTCATCGTGCCAGATGTGACGCATTTCGCAATTGGAACGTCGCATAATAAATGATTTTACATGGAGATAACGAAGGCCGAACGATCGCCTGGCCCATCAGCGCTTATCTCGGCTCCGATCGAGTCCCTGGGCCAGGCGCCGGCTTCGTCACCACAGTTTCTGAAGACGATCAATCACTTATTTTTTATGACCGCCCGCTTCAATTTATGCTAATTCTATGCAGAAAAAGTTGTTCGAGAGGGCGCTGGCCGCGGTATCGTTGGCCCTTCGGGCGTTTTGTTGCGCTCATAAATAAAATGGCGGAGTAATTGACGGAGTCGACTGCTTTTGCGGCTTCGCAAAACATCCATTATCCTCGACAATAATAGCCATTTGTGGACACACAGTAGTGAGTGATTACCGCGCGCGGTGACCAGCTGCCGCATACAAATTTTGTGCCGTTTTTGTCCCTTTGGAAACGGTCACGCCTGGAGAGGGAAAGCGGCGACAAACGACTTGCATAAACACTATAAATTTTAATCATTCTGTTTGTCAATAATTGATGACTTCCAATTATAAGTCGCCCGCTCCTTCGATCTGTCACGTGTATTTTGGCACGTCTCTGCGCCGTTGGGCCCAGCGCTTGCCAGAGAGCGCGCGAGGCGCTTCTAATGAGCTGGTCAATTGAATGAGATAATTGGTTTTGGGAGGAACGGACGCTCCCGGGTAATTAAAGGTTGCAACGTTTGTGTACAGAATGGCAAAGCGCATACCTGCTATAGAATGTGGGAAAGCACTGTAATTAGACCTAATTGGACAGTTTCTTGTGTTTAGTGAAACCGCCGACGCCTTCGAAGCCGCAAATATCCGGGTTCACCGAGAGGTCGGTGACGTTGTCTTGGAGTCAGAGTGCCGCCGCTGCGCACAAGCCTCTTTTACGTTATGCCATACTTGTCAGGTGAGAGTCAAAGCTCAACATTCAAACAACAAGTTGCTGTTCAGCGAGGTGGATGACGAGAATATGCGGGTTGTTAGCACTACCACTAACGCGACCACTGCTACGATTACTGACTTGAAACCATACACGAGATATGCATTCAGTGTGAGGGGAGAGAATGCCGCTGGAAACAGCAACTTTGGATCAGAGGTCGTGTTTCGGACACTCGGAGAAGGTAGGACCTATCTCTCGTCATAACATTCATTTTCTGCAGCTCCGTCCTCTCCACCAACCATCGTTAGCATCAAAAACGGTTCGGCCGCATGCGTCGACGTCATATGGAAAACACCGGACATTCCGAACGGAGAAATTGTCGGCTACCGTATAATGGTGCACCGGCTTGGATCCGGGGCCATGCGTGAGTGGTACCTGAAGGGGACGGAACACTCTCTCTGCTCCTTGGCCTACTTCGCCGACTTCATGCTCAGCATTGAAGCTGATAACGGCTTCGGCTACTCGCCGAGTGCTTCACTTGTGTTCCGCACGGAACAATCTGGTACTCGCTGCCGTGCTAATCGCCCCCACTTAATTGCCCATCTTGCTGTCTCTAGCTCCTGAAGGACCTCCGGAGCAGCCGACAATCAGGACGCTTTCCGCGACGACCGTTATGCTCACATGGGATCAACCATCTGTCACCAATGGACGCATTGTCTCCTACCAGATCTACTTTAAACCAATACGCTCGACAAAGTCCTACTCTTTGGTGCGATTAAAAGTCAACTCAGACGCATCCCGCTCTTTCGCTTATAACATCTCCGGACTAGGTAATGCAAGCAAAACAGGCAGCCGCCTCTCAGCATAGTGATGAGCGAGCTGCTGTTGTGCTCCTCTTCATTCTGAAGACGCGGAATTTCCGAATTTTAATGCGCTGCATACTAATGTGATGTTTGCGTTTGCAGCACCCCACACCGGCTACAAGTTCAAACTCTCGGCGTCGACGCTCAAGGGGGAGAGTCCGAAGAGTTCGGCCCTCTACGCGAGCACCGACTTTGCCGCACCTCGCGCGCCAACCATCAACGAAATCACCTACGACTGCAAGCACACACTGTTCGTGGCATGGAAAGCGGTGCCCGAGGAGCCGGTGCTCTACACCCTCTACCTACAAGGTTGCAACACCGCCGTGCTCAACACTACCTCAACATCAGTGGGCAACGTGCATTGTAGACCCCGTAAAACAAGTTTATTGCCTACAGATTGAAATCCACGATCTCATCCTGAATTGCCATTACACAGTGCAGGTGGCAGCGTCTGTCAAAAGCAGCGTGGACAACTCCACACACATTCAGGGCAACTTCTCGAATGCGGAGCGATTTGCACCTGTTGGTACGTATAGACTTTTCACACTTTACGCAGTAAGCAAGGAAGTTTGGTCAAAAGCAAATAGTCGAATCATAGATGACGTCACAGACGAAACATACATTACTACTAATTGTATAATAACAATTTTATAACAACGAGAATGTTCGATCTTTCAAAAGACCTCATTGGTTGGTGATAACCCACCTTGCATTTTCAGACAAATGCCAGATAACCTCATCCTTGTGCGCTTCATCTACCGAACGGTGTTCGCCTTACGCCGGGAACAGCGTCTCTTCAACGACTCTCACCACGCTTCTCTTCGCCTCGGGTCTTTTCCTTCTCGTCATAGCGTCCTTGACGTCTGTTTACTTTCTTAAGGGGTGCGTTTCTAGGTGTTTGTCTGTGTGCTCTTGAACGGCATTCGTCTTTCCAGGCAATGCGCTTTCGTGAAAAATTATCTCAAGAAGTCAGAGCTGAAAATGGAGGAGGCCTCGGCATTAGTTTACGGTTGGTTTCCTTTCTCTATCGGTGCCCGATGTCTCATCGTTTCAAGAGCCAGAGTGTGGAACTTCAATCGCTGTCGCGCTCTTTGATGACTACTGCAAGCAGTTGGAAGCCAACGACAATGCGCTTTATCGACAGCAATTTGAGGTAGGAAGCGGGCGCGACAAGGGGCGGTAATGTAATTTGCGAGGGTTTACCTAATGAGGAAGTGGGCTCCTTGTGTTGCGAGGGAGGCGACGGTGGGGAGGAAAACAATGGCGATGAGTGGGAAAAGGGAAACAAAAGGGATGCTCAGGAAAGGTCCTCTAATCGAATTTTCCAAGGCTTGAATAGTTTACACACCAAAAAGAAACTTCACGCCCATCAAGTCGATTTTTGTGACATAACTGTAGATTGCGCCTTTTTTCTCCATTCAGAGAAACATTACGCTTGAGGGAAGCCGGAGCACACAAACATATGCTCTGATTTCTGGTGTCTCCTCCTATCTGGCCAATTCATCTTCGATCTATCACTGTCCATAAAACAAAATTAATTGTTTGCAGCCAGCAGATGGTATCCCGGCAGTTTTATTTCGATGTGCGAATGACGTGCATGTGTAGCGCTACGACGCCCGAGTATTGTTACACAGATTTATCCAGACGAGCAGAACGGCGTAGATCATTAAGGGACGGTTAACTTTTAACCAACGTAAGGACTGCCTGTTATGAAACTCAAAAAAAAACAAATTTTTTTTCCCAGTATCATCAAGCACATCCGTTGTTTATCACGGACAAAATGGACAAATTGTCACGATTCCCTATGTTGTACCTTGGTGCTGCCAAACTTAATTGCGCCTATTCAGTCCCACAATAGCTACAAAAGGGCTGTTCGGATGGACGACAAACGGTTTATTTTGCTTCTGTGGATTCACAAACAAACAAAAGGCGTTAATCGCAGGCTGAACAAAACTGTCATGTGCGTCAACCTGGTTTCTTAATAAGAATAGTCCTTTTGCAAATCATGACGAGAGGGTAGAGTCCTTTTTTGCTGCCTTTCTCCTTTTCCACACTCTTTTGTTAATTAGAAGCGGCTCTTTCGGAAGGGCCATTTTTCAACTTTCTTTTTTGCTCGGTTTCCCTAATGTGAGTCGGTTTGCCTAAGATGTGTGTACTCGCAAGCCCAGACGTAAATCTTAGCCAAACATAGTCTTTGTTCTCCTAATTGCCTGATTCGATCAAGTCTATCTCTCGACGACGCTTGATTATGCAAATATTCGTTTATGTTGTCCGGACGCACGGACTGACGTACGACGCCGATGAGTCCAAGCGTGCGTTCCACGGCAATCAATCACGACATCTGCATATTGCTGCAATCAGCGTCGCTTTCGTCTGTCGCAAAGTGCCGGCGATTGACAAACGCGGCTAGGGGAGCACTTCCGATGCGCACTTATCGTAGCCCCGCACTCCTCCGTCTTCTTCATTTCGTCTGTTTAGGAGTTAAACGCCGTTGACGCGGGTGATGAATCGCTGGAAGCGGAGTGTCTTGACGAGAATCGCGAGAAAAATCGCTACTTGAACATCGGGGCCATGGAGGCAACTCGGATCCGCATCAGCTCGGCAAACGGTTCGTCGGATTACATCAACGCGAATTATGTTGATGTAAGTCTTTCTTCGAGAATGGACCAAGAGAACAAAAAACATCAAAGGAAAAACACGACTTGTCCATCACGGAAGAGAGCGGTAGAAAGGAGTGTAGGAAAAGTGGAAGGAAAAGAATTTAGTAATTTGTTTCGTATTTTATAAAATTTTCATTATGCACGAGTATCCGTATTTTTTTCTAGTTTTAGATCATTCTGCACACAAAAAAACTGTCAACCGCGGTTGTTTTTCTTTGTTTGCCGGAATGCGGGGACGTTCAAACGTTCAAACGCGCATTTCCATTGGACTCTAATTAAGATAACAAAAATATCTCTTCTGACTGCCCTTTGCAACATGTTAATCAGCAGACCGAATCTCATCCTGATTGACAATAGACAGGATAAGCGAAATCGCTTGCCTTCTTATGTAAGGGTTTTTCTGCATCCGATTTAGACATATCAACTATTTGATCTTCTCTTCAATCTTTCTGTCACTTTTTGAGAGGTTTAAGGGCAATTCTTCCGCTTCTATGCATTTTCTTAATTTGCTTAAAAGAAAGTGAAGCTCAGCATTGCAGCAAACATGCCACAGCCCACCTGAATTCTTGTTTATGTTTTTTCCGGCTCGTTGCCTTTAACGGTAGACTTGCTATTTGGTTTTATCGCATTTCCACAATTCCTCAGCCATGAACGCTGGTGTATAATTATACATGGTCACCGCACTTAAAAATATTTTTTCGTCGACACTCACTTAAAGTGGACACTCCGGAAAATTATTTTCAAAAAAGAAGGAAAATTCTCCATTAAATTTTAGGAGTCCAAAAAGATGCGTTTCCTATTCTATGCTGTGAGGCAGAGAGAGAGAGAGAGGAAGCTATAAGGGAGGAAATTAGAAAAGTCAACGGCTTAGGACCAAAAATCCAAGTTTTAAGCGTGCTGATGTTGTTATGACTTTCTCTTTCGCTCCATTTCGCTGATTTTTCTATTTTCCCGTCTTCTGTGAGTTTCACGATAGAAGAAAACGTCTAGAAAATTTAACATTTCGAGTACTTATTACAAAGTGTATCCATTAAATTTAGCTTTCGGCAAAAACAACGACTTTCTGTCCTAGCCGTGCAGGGCGCGAATATCGCGAAGCCATAATTTCGCGCCAATTTGTGTTTGCTCAGAGACCCTAAGGCACGTTTTGGCTTGTCTAGCTCGACTACTTGAAATTCACCAATTCATTGGACCCATCTCATATGTTAGCAATGGGTCACCAAGTGCGCAGCGGAAATGGAGCGGTCAATTGATGAAATATTAATCTCCCTCGTGGAGTGCCATAATTAGGCGCGTCATGCGCTCTTAGGAGCGACAGATTGGCTACCGCGAAGAGGGTCTCTTATCCAAATGTGCGAGAGAAGCTTCGCACTGAAACACTTGCGCTGATAGAGGGATCATGAGTGTGGCAACAAATTACAACATGAAAGGAAGAAAAGCGCCATTGCGTGCAGCTATTACTCATTGGAGCGCATAATTAAACGCCGAGCTTAAGGTGTCGGCTGCAGGCCACTTGACACAATGCGAGCAGACTGCCGAGATTTGGGGGAAATTACGGACGGCTGTAGAAGGTCGTTAATATTTAAATAGCTGTGGGTACGACGGCAGTGCGTATGGTGTTAATCGCAGAGTTAAAATCCAGACGCAACAAGGGATGGTTAAAATTGACCAATACGTATCCAATGATGTTTCATGACGTGGACTGAAAAAGACTTCCTCTTTCTCCAACTTTGTCTGATGGTTAGTTTCCGCAAACCTTAAACATATACAAAATTAGTAGTGTTAATCGTAAATTTAAACATCGAGATGCGGCTAGGAGCTATTTGTAAGAAGGAAGTTCAGTTTCAACCGGCAATTTACAGGAGTGTACAATGTAATCTAGGATAAAAAAAGATGAATGTATGCTTTCCAAGTTCCTGTTACTTGAGCAAGAGTTGACGGTTAATTTTAGCAATGAATCATCTAAATGATCCTCATAATCCACTGAATTAATGTCTCTGTTTTTCAAATGATTTTGGAAATACTTGATGAAGCATCCAAAATTGTAAAATTCGATGTTTTTCCATGGGTAGTAAGCGACTAGACGTAGAGTCGCGCTTTAAAATCATCTTACTCGAATTTTGATCGAAGTTCTTTAGAGCTGTGAAAAACAAAACGCGTACATCGCCACTCAGGCCCCGCTCCCTCACACGTTCGTCGACTTTTGGACCATGATCTGGCAGGAGAAGTGCAACGTTATAGTTGTAATCACAAATATGGTCGAAAGAGGAAGGGTAAGGCTGAGGTGGTGCGCTGAAACGAACCAAGAATCGTTTTAGCGGAAATGTGACCAGTATTGGCCGGCGAACATGAAATGCTCAATGCAGTTTGGAAACTACACGGTGACTCTTACCAGCGAACATATCAATGCAAACTTCATTCACAGGATATTCTCATTTAAATCGTCGAAATGTCTCACGGTATGCCTGGATGGAATCAAATGTGAGGCACAGTACGAATTTCAGGGCGACCGAACGGTCCATCAGCTTCACTTGACTTCTTGGCCTGACCACGGTGTGCCGGATACAGTATTTCCCCTACTGTCGTTTCTGAACTATACAGCAGAGATTCAGCCCACTGGGCCGACCGTTGTTCATTGCAGGTTCGTAAAGCATAAGACAGGAATTAAAATAAAAAAAAACGGTCTGTTCTGGGATCTTAACTTCTATAGCACCGTTTTCAGTGTGAGACCTTAAGGATTCCTTAAGGAACTTATTGCTTAAATCTGTTTTCGAACGAACCCATGTTTCAGTGCCGGAGTTGGTCGTTCCGGATCTTACATCCTCATCGACAGCATGCGACGTCACCTCCTCTCTCACGACCATCTCAACATCTACGGGCACCTGAGACACATCCGCCAACAACGGGCCAAACTTGTGCAGACCCTCGTTTGTCCCATCATTAATCTACCCTAATGCTTCCTCTGCTCCCTTTAGGACCAGTACATCTTCTGTCACGAGGCCATCAGACTTCTTCTAAAGCACGGCATCACGCGGATCCCAACGGGAGCCTTTCTGAGTTACGTCAAATACCTCGTCAGTGACGAGCTGGAGTGTGGCAAAACAAGAATGCAAATGCAGTTTGAGGTAATGACGTCAAAGTGAGGCTAGCGCTCACCGACGAAAGTATCTAGGGAATAATCGCGCACAGAAGTGGCGGAGGATCGGAAATAAACGTTTTTGAGAGATGATTACATTAGGCGAGCTCTTTTAAGGGACATTTTTATTTGAGGAAGCACATTCAGGACCGGAAATTTAATCATACTTCTCCAAAGTCTAAAGTAACTTAAACATTGAAGCGGCTACTTCAACAGTCGGAATTATCAAGTGACCAACGCTTAATTGGATATAGGCAAAATTTAGCATCTGATAGAAGGATTTCCTAGTCAATTAATCTTTGGTCTCTGGAGAAATCTCCGCGTTCGGATTAACATGGCCCCTGACATACCACTATAACAACAACAACCACGATTAGATAAATGCCGATGATGAAGTTGCAAATCCACCATTTTAGGACGCCTGCCTTTGCAAACACAATCCCCGGTGCTCGAATCCTGAAGGATTCATCACACTACCTGTATGTTTAAGTGAAATGTCCTTTGGTTGTGCTAAAGGTGAGAACTGTCTAGGGTTATCACAGAGCTGAAGAGTTCCTGGTCGCAAACTGGCAAACTGAATCTGCCGACCTGTGGAAGTTAGTATGGGAGAAGAACTGCCAAACAGTGTTGCTCATTGGGTCCGATTTTGTGGCACAGAAGTTCTGGACCATGGAAAACGGACCCGTTGGTGAAATGTTCCTCGAACGAAGAGAGGGACACGTGATTCTGCAGAACCGAGAAGACGAGGTGAGACCAGTAAGCACAAAGACAATCATGCTCACTTCACATTTCAGCTGTGCGTTCGGATCCTTCGGGTTGACCCGTCCAGCATAGAAGTCGACATATGGGGAGAGCTAGAGAGGATCCAAGGGCAACGGCTACAGTACCACCACAGCTCGCTTTTGCTCGTCGACCCCGAGAACACGTCACTGCCGCTCATTCTCAGCGCACTTACGAGTCTTGCCTGCCAAATCGAGCAGGAACAGCACCTGGACGTGCTTCACTTTCTGGTCGCCTACCGGAAGTTGCGCTGCAACGCTTGGCCAAATCAGGTGTGTTTCCGACTTGCCAATTTGAGCCGACTCTTGACGTATTTCAGTGTAACGTGGAATACATTTACGAGAAAATGATCGAGCTGCTGGAAATGCAGAAACGCTAAGGAACACATGAGCGCCAGCCGATATCAGGGACTGTTGTTGACTGCTGCCATTGTTACGTACTTTCGCAATGCAAACGAGATGGGTTTATGAATACATACTGATATAAATTACTCATCAATATGCTAGCATCATCTTAAACAGAAGAAGTTGTGTCGTCTACATTCGCACTTTGTACCAATAGAGACAAACCAGTAAGTGAGCCGTTACCAGTAGTCTATCCTCTTCTTTATTGATATGCTTGCTGAAGAAGCTGAATAAGAGAATGGAGCCCACGATCGATGTAATCACTAAAGTCAAGCTTCGTTCCAGATGCTTGCGATCATTTTTGTAGTTTGTAGCTCAAACTCTAACGCGCGTGCTCCTCTACAATTGTTATTCTTTTAAAAAAAAACACGCGAAAGCCCTTCTTAAAGTGCATGCAAGCTCTCCGCGTTGGGAGCCTGCGTCGATGTAGTCGACGCGGTAAGCTGTTTGGCTGGCAAATGCTCGGCGCGGGTTCGATCCCCTCTGCTGTTTTTTTCTGCTTTTTCGTTCATAATCTCTTTCTTAGCCGTTTTCCTTCAAATTCTGCAAAAAATTTTGACTCTAACATTTTTTCTCACCAAGATATCCAAAAATTTCGCTTTTTACCATTCAATCCTATATGTTGGGCACTTTGCTCTGGTAGATTTCGGCGATCTTAGGCTCAAATTGGAGCGCAACCGAAGGCAAACGACAGTTATATCTTTTGATTTGTGCAAAACTGCGAGAATCTCTGCGAAAACGTAATGCAAAGTTTCGAATTCGCGTTTTTGCGGTTTTGGCATACACCCACTCAAGAACTATTTGTAGAACTCATCAAGAGCTATTGATTGGTCTAAAAAAGTAGCACTGCACCGAAGAAAATATGCGAGATATGCATCAGCAACGTATGCATGTAGGTTGCACACAGCGTCACAGTCTAAGCTCAGAACGCAAAGAGACGTAGACGTAGGCTAAGAACGTAAGCTGCGAACGTAAACTAAGGACGTAGGCGTAAGAAAAACAAAGATTCTAACAGAGAAACGCGCTTTGATTCTACTCTGTCCGTCTGACTCTCCACGAGTCACACCGCTCGGACGAGACGGTTGCCCGCGAGTGATCACTCGGCTCAGGGTCGGTTTAATTACCCAATTACGAGGTAACCAGCCTCGAAACCGATCTCCATTGTCAAGTGACGTGGTGAAATCGGTGTTTCAGCTGTCCCCTCCACAGACAGTCCTGGCCCTTCCCCCCCACAAACAGTCCTGGCCCTTCCCCCCACAGACGGTCCTGGCCCTTCCCCCCACAGACAGTCCTGGCCCTTCCCCCACAGACAGTCCTGGGACCTCCCGGTTCTTAAAGTACATCGCGTCTTGGCTGTAAAACTTCTTCCGACCGGTCATCGAAACTTAGGGTGGCCATATAGAACGTAATGTAGCTTATCCCGATCGCAAATCGCGCAGCGATTTCTCGCACTTGGCTTCGGTCAAAGGAGGTTTGTGGTCCCACCGCGATGGAGGACTTTGATTGGTGCCGGGCACAAGGACGACACATAAAGGAAACGTGGTATTACACCTTACGTCTGTGGTCAACATATAAGGAAACTGTAGTAAGAAGATGGAATCTAGGAGGACAATTAAGTTTACTGGTTTATGAACTTTCACAAAAATGGCACTATTATTTACAAAAACTTGCAGCTAAATGCTGACCTCTTCTCGGGCGCTCCCCTCGAAGATTGCTAAATTACAAATAGTATGTATAAATAATAGAATACTCTGTTGAAAATAAAGTGAACAGCCATGCAGCTAAGCGAACTCCTTAGCCAGATGTGAAAGTTGGTCGGAAATGTTACGGTAGAAAGCAGCCTGCTCCGTCAGGTACGCGTGCATCATCTTCTTGAAGTCGTCCACGCGTTCCTTGTTCTGGTGGTTAATCTCTGCAATCATTGCATAGCTGGTTACGTCCACGCGCTGCTTGATCTTGTCAGCCTCGGACTGGCTCAGCTTCCCTTCGATCGACAGGCGTTCGTTTTCACGAAGTTTCGCCAGAGCGTTCTGAACTGTGCGTTAGTCACTGAGCTGTGAGTCAAGGGTGTACCTTGTGGACGTTGACAATGTCAGGCATTGCTGAGAGGAGCCCCTTGTAGGCGTAGAGAGAGTCAAGGAATGGTTCACAGTCGTTCTTGGACTGCTCGTCGTGGAGATCTCCAATCTTGTGGTAGACGTGAGCAGTTTCCTTTAGCGCCGCGGTCACCTGTTGGTTATCTGAAGGTGGCACATTATTCACCGTGAACGTCGTCGATGAACCCACGGGGAGTAGCATCCATCTCGAACGACTGTCCTAGACCAGAGAAAGCCGCAGCCAACTTTTGCCAGTTTGCTTTGTAGGCTGTAAGTCACACATTAAACTGCGCCCTCCGGCTCACCACTCACGTCCAGTCATCCTCTTCTGCGTCTCGTGGATTCTGTCGTACATCACCTTGACGCTGTCGTCAAGACATCTAACGCATCGCTGGAAGCTGTCTACCTTCCTCTCTCTTAAAGCAAAGATAGTTTAGCGTGGTATGATGGAACACTTACACCATGGAGACATCCAAAGGCTGGTCAGGAACGGTCAAGCAGTGGAAGAAGTTGCCTCCGACGTACTCGTCCTTCTCCGCAGCTCTCTTCCCCACCTTCCATCTCTTCTCGTCCGTGCAGGTAAGGAAGTGCATCCACACGTCGGACTTGCTGAGAACCGGGTGCCGGCAAATCTTGGCTACCCAAAGCATCAGGATGTTCTTGCGGTGCTCAATCAGCTCCTCCTCGTATCTGCCTACAATTCCGATACGTTTACGCTGTCCTTTAAGCAATAGTTCTTCAGGGCCCCGTTTTTAGGGCCTCGTGATTATTTTTCATCTGCCTGTCATTCATAAATCAAGTTCGCGAATGAAACATTAAGCACGCCGGACTTTCAGAGACCTACTCCCATAGGGGACAGGATGTAGATCGTGAACACACGTTTGACAAATGTGCTTACCAGAAACTTGCTTCTCAGGAAGTGGTGGAATCGGAATGAGAATGTACTTCTGCGAGAGCTGCTCATGGAGCCAGTCGAAGTGCTTGTATCTTCGGGACACCTGGATCCCGTTGAGCGAAGAGGTGACACTGTAGGCGATGAAACTCTTAAGTCCCTTCAGCTTCGACTCCTTCTTCGGGTTGTCCACAGTACACGTGTAATGCTGCTGAATGGGCGCCCATTCGATGCCGTGAGGAGTGTCCTGAAAAAGAGTGTTTATATCGGCTGTGTCGCTGAGCTACACATACGATGATTTCGTGGCGCTCATGGGCAGGGCTAGTCATGCGAGAAGCGGCGAGAATGTACGACTCCATACCCGTTTTCACGAAGTTTGAGAACCTGAAGAGGCAGTTGTTTTCAGAAAACGCGTCTTAATGTACCTGTTGATATTTTTCATTCTCGAAGCAGCGCCGGCTCCTCCGGCTCCACCAGAGCCAGCGCGGTGGCCAGTTGAAGTCATCGTGTCGGCTCCAACCGACCGGCTTCTCGACACCGCGCGCTGGTTGTTGACTCCGAGGTTGGAGTGTTCCTAAAGCCGATAGATTGAAGTAAAGGCTGGACGATAATCAACACTTCTCCGCACTACAACCACAAATCAGGACAAAACGCTTCTCATGCAACCAATGTGCGGGACGACGTTCACACCGTGTGCACGACCACCTCTAGCGCTCTACAGTCATCTACGGTACACTGCCGGCTACCACACCTTGAGGGTGCCCTTCCTCAACGGGGTAGAAAGCGTCTGAGCGGTGGACGAGTGCGACTGGAGGCCCCCCTCATCATCAGTGGAGATGTCAGTGCGCGATCCACCACTGGTGGCTGTGGCCCGCGACTGCGAGCGGGAACGCGACTGTTGATGTTTGGGGTGTGTGGACGGATGCTGCGTGACGTCTTCATGAATGCTGATACTTCCTCTCGCTTCCTACAGCGGCATCAATGAAATGAGGAGAAGGAGAAGTAAAGTTTAAAACTGCAAACAGGAAACAACTCTGTGCAGAGCCCTAAAGTAGCTATGTCGAGAAAGAACTTTACTGTTAGTGAGTGGGACCGAAATGTGAACGACTCTGGGTCCACCGAGCTTGACGATCGTGCGCGGGCAAACAGCATTGTTGCCAATCAACAGCCTTAAGTGTCACTTCAATTTAAGGAATTCGATACACAGCGAGGCTAACATGAACAGCTTGACATGTTATCGAATTAGAATACGTACGTCTGAAAAAGCACCGATATAAGCGCAGAAGTGCTAGGACGCCGGGGACAGCGCAGATTTCTCAACTCTGCAAGTTTAACCCAGGCCGCCCACAACCCGTAAACTTGCGGCGCCAACCCAAATATGGCCATCGGCTTGTGCGGGTATGAATTGCAGCCGATTGAGGGTAAGCTCGAGGAGTTGCGAGCGCGTCAACGATGCGAACAAGAAGAATTGGTGATTAATTGAGTTGAGTAAGTAAACTAAGTTGTTCTTAGAGCGGGTTGCGCAGTAAAGGATGCGATCAATGGCGTCATTCAGGGGATGAGACGCAACTTTTCTGTTCTGGTAGGCGAGGGAGACACAGCAATGGCCGGCATTCACATCCTAAGACGTTGCGGAGTCTAACTGGCAGTATTTTAAGACACGTTGAGAATAAACGGTGTCAGGGGAAAACGGCGAGTGACAATGACACAGTATCTTTTTGGGGGAGGACACCCGAAACAGATAAAAAGTGTCTAGCTGACATCTAAATCAAAAGTCAAAGAAATTTGATTAATTTCGCTACTTCTCCCTTTCTAAACTGCTATCTAAAAATAGGTCTATATTCCGCAATGACTAATCGTTTGAGAGTTCATACAGACCTGTTCCTCATCCTCATCGGTCCAGTCATCGTCGAAATCGTCGTCGTATCGAGTGGACGCATGCGAGGGTGGGGGCACCGATTGCTGTTGATGGGGAGACACTGAAATCCTTAGTTCAGGCGACGCTCCGAGCAAGTTAGTCACCTTTCTGCGGTGGCGGAAACGAGGGCATCGGGTAGTCGTCCCACCCTTCTCCCGGAGGGACACTGTACGACGGAAGGTTGGATACGGTAGCTGGGAGTGGAGGTGGCGCCGTTGATGGAGGTGCAGAAGCCTAAAGCCGTTCGAGAATCTTTTATATAGACAGGGCAAAACCCCGATTGTTGTACCTCCTCATTGGTAGTCCGGTGAGGACCGTTCTCTGACGAACGAGGGGCATTATTAGGAAGACTATTATGGAGTGACGAGCACGTATGTCTACGCAAAAAGAACTCCCTCTTAGCATCAAGAAGACGTGCCGTTTCATTAGCCGTTTTAGAGATTGCCGCAGAATTCGGGTTATAGTTGCCGTCTACGGCACGTCGCAGCCCGGACGTGAAGAGCATCGCTGACGGGAAAGGGACACTGAAGCGGCGATACCGAACGGACGGTGGGGCATACGAAACCGATCCAGCTGACAAAATGGACCAAATGGCTCGGTAATTGGACTTAAGGGAATGTGTGCATCGCCAAAAAACAATCAACATGCGTTAGTCCACACAAAATCTAATCACACAGATAGCTGTGGAAAGCGAACCGAAAAAGTAACTCGGCAGGAGAAAGCACTTACAGGCGCCGGAGACGGCGAGATTCGCGAGACGTAGGACTCCGGGAAAAGTCCGAGTTGCCCCTTGGCGTTCCGTCCTTCCATCCAGCCGCCGTCAATGCCCTGAAAGAGCGTAATTTCCGCAGGTTCCAACTTTTCCAGCCTTCCAGCTGTTCTTTCGAAAACAATTCCCACTTACATCGCGGACAACGGTGAGGATTTCATTAGCCTTGATGGAGAGCTCGCCACTTCCAGGCTGGGCGTCGAAGTCGTACTCGGCCCGAACCTGACTTTCAATCATCTGAAACGAGGCAAGAAGCGGTGAAGACGGCCACGGCCAAATGGAAACACTGAATCAGGGCGACGCCGGCAAAGATGGGAAAGATTGATGATCGCTGTATCTGCATTAAATTAACGAAGATTCGTTAAAAGCACGTTACGCGTAAACAGAAGCGCATTAGAGACGCCGATAAGCTCCAGTGCTAAGACGGCGCGAGGAAGACTTTCTCGGCAATCGCGCGAGAATCGCCCGGATCTAAACAGGTTTCGCCATGGAGAGTACGTTTGCACATCCGCTGCCCGGCGATCACGACGAGAACGACGAGTAACCTGGACGAACGTCTCCCAACTGCGATGCGATCAACGTGTGGAAGAATGACTGACGAAAAGCGCAGACCAGCGACCATTGGGATGCAGACGTGTCATCGCCACCTCACGATGGTCCTTCCGCTGCTGGTCTCTGTGATGATTCACCGACGGACCGGTGAGCCAAGAGGCATGGGTGACTGCGCTGTAGACTCACGCAGTTTCCAAAAACAAAGGTGGACTCTCAATGACTGTCGCCGATGTCACCTCATCGCGATCGCGAACGGACGGCGAGTTGTGACGCTGCGACGGTTCAGCACCAACAAGCGGACACCACGTGCCCTCTTGCGTGGCTTCAGATTAAACAAAGCGCTGCCCCTTCGTTGCCTGATGGTGAAACTCTATCGCCTTCCCCCAGAGCCGTAATGTCAAACTGATATGGCAAAACGGGCCGTTTCAGAGTTTCAGACCCATTCCAAAGAGTCCCATTTTCAGTCCCACATAGTAGCTTGAACGCCAGTAGATGCACTTTATAAAAAGAGGCGGATTTGGCAGAGCGAACTCTTTTCAGGAACGGATACCAATTAGGCGTACGAAGTTGTATACAAAGTAGACTTGTCCGTTCAGATGTCCTCTATGACCATGTTCGCTACAATTAGGATCCCTCAGACGTTGTCGTCATTGCCTCTTATAGTCTCCTCATGAGCGACTGACTGGCCGGCTCGACTCGTCGCCACCCTCAGCGCATAATAATGTCGTGGCGGCAGCAGTGGCGGCAACGGCAGCGACTGAACTGACCTTTACTCGGTCACTCGAGTGGCTCAAAAAAAGAGAGCAGTGGTGGATGCGCGATGGCGGCAAGTGAGAGAGAGCCAAAGCCTCTCACCCGCCACAGCCATTGCCTCAGCCGTCGCTGTTGGGAGCGATATAGTGGTGGTGCTGGTTGCGGTGCTGCTGCCGCGGTGGGTGTCCGTCTCCTCTATGTATGCTCGCTGTGTGTCAATGTGCGCGACGCTGCTTTCTACATCTCATTGTGCTGCTGCTGATGCTGTCGCTTCTGCGTTCGAACATCGGCGGACACCAAAAAGAGAGGAGGAAGTGGCGAACACCCGCGCCTGAGCACTCCTGATTAACCGCCTCCGATCGGTATTTGCGCGCTTACGCGTGGCGTGCACACCCCGTGTTGCAACGCACGACGTCGCTGTTTTTCACGGCCGTGTGTGCGTGTGTGTCAATTGGCGGGAGTTCGATCGATTATGACATACGAGCTTGTTCCTTTTCAGGCAGATCGGCCCATGTCCTCTGGTCCTGATCACCCACAAACGTCGAATGGACAGAACTTCGCCGCTTACCAGCAGTCCTACCTGAGTGGATGGCAGAACGGAACTCCTCAGCAGCAGAATCCGCCACCGTACCAACCTGGAATGATGGGTCCTCCACCGGTGCTCACCGCCAATGAGCACAGTTTCACGCCTTCTAGTAGTCAGTACATGAATAACATGCCGCTGGGCAACGGCGATCCGTTTGCGCCGTCCACCTCCATGGCTCACAGTACGCAGTCAGGGTACATCTTCACGTCGGATATGATCAACAACGCGGCGACTTCGGTAGTCAACGGCAAATCCGAGTCAATATTCGCGTGGCACGAACAGAACGTGCGAGCATCCACGTCCGACGGCATCGAGGAGAACGGAAGGTCACTGAAAAGGAAATCCTCGTCGAATGACTCAGTAAGCGCACAGTCCTCCGGAGTAGACACTGTAATACCATTCAGAGCACAATGCCTTACTCCAATGGATCAGCGTCGGGAATGAGGCCCTCATCCGTCCACGATCTCCAACACCAGAACGGAAAACCGATGAGCTCATCAATGGATGACAATCCACTGAGGAAAATGGAAAAGATGACTCAGGAATCGTCGCTGTTCCAACCGCCCACCAAGAAACCGAACTGTGACTATGCGGCAGGGATAAAGTGAGACTAAAATATTTATGCCCTACCTCCTCCTTCCTTCTTGCAGAGATCAAGACAGAAATTCAAAACTGGAAAGATTGAATCAGATGGCTCAGACGCTACACATGGGTATGGGCTCCGAGAACATGGGTATGCCTATGGACAAACGCGGAGAGCACCCGATGATGATGCCACAGAATCAGAAGATGTTTATGCCGGGCATGCCTCCACAGAACATGCAGCGAATGCCAATGCAGCCTCCTTACGCACCGGGTCCTGGACCGAATGCTAGAGGGCCAGGCCCTCCCTACTTCCGAGCACCCGGTCCTCCAGGCATGTCCCAATATCACGCTCCTGGGATGAACGGCATGCCAACTATGCGACCCAGCGGCACTCCCCCAATGATGCCTCCTCACTCAGGTAAGCGCCGTTCAAGTACCTCTAAGTAGGATATATTTACTATACTTATATCCAGAAAATTCGCCTACATGCGCATATTGTGTTAAAATATGTTTCGGTTCCTTTTAGCTACTTTTGCTCCCTTTTACTCTTACGCTTCTCTTATGGCATGTGGTAACATAAACATCAGTTATACTCTAAAGAAGTAATGAGAACCATATTAAAGCAAACTTTTAAGAAAAAAAAACAAAAAGAAAATTTCTTACTAATCAAGTTTAAAGGGTTCTGTGTTACAGGAGGACCCGGTATGCCGGGCACAAATTGTCCGCCGCCATACCCCTTCCCCGGACCGGCTGGACCCGTCGTCAACTCACCCACCTACAGCGCTGGATACGCACCTCAACCTCCAATGTCTGGAATTAACTCCTCCGGTGGACCCGGTTTCCCTCCGCTCATGCAAAGTAAGTGAAATGTGTTCATAGTCTTTTGAAGGTGCAAGTTTAGATCACCCGATTGACACAATGGGAGCTTTCCCAATGAACGGACCAAACCAACTTGCTTCGCCCCGTTTTCCCGGTCCTCCCGACGGCATGCCACTAATGATGAATGCACAGTTCAACGGAGGTACAGTTGCACTGCGCGTCAAGGTGTAAACAACAGTGCTATTGAAGGCGGGCCTGGCGCCCCAATGGGACCCCCTCAGATGCCTCCCCAAAACGACATGTACAACTGGCAACACGTCGGATTTCCGCAACCACTTACGAACCTCGACTCACGGGTGCCGAGCCAGAAAGTGCAGTACTTTCCCCCGAACGGTCAGATGCCTCCACAGTGCGCGCCTACGACATGAAGTCGATCGTGGAACGAGGAATAGAGCCTCAGAAAATAAATTACATACAGAAGAATTTCACGTTCAGACATATCACGTGTAGATCCGGCGCGCAAACCGAACATTTACGCGGTGTTCGTCGGAGACAGAAAACTAAGACGCAAAACACGCAGACGATATAGACGGATCGTTGGAAGCGACCGCGCACCGCCACTGTTTCCTTCCGCCGGCTCTGTTACAGCAAAACAGAGAGTTTTCAGTCCTTCCACGTCGGCCCGCGGGGGCAGCAGCGCAGCTGGCGACGCCCAGTGCAGCCTCGGATCTCTTTTTAATCTGCGACGGTCGAAACCGTCCCGACGCGCCGTGAATGGGATAGCCAGGCGCTGCGGCAAAACGGCAGTATCAATAAATTTTATGATCGAAGCGCACTCTGTCTTTTTGATACAGGTTGAGCCGCGAAGAATACGCGTAAACTTGACAGTTGCAATGTCTTTCAGCAAGCCATATCAGTAATGGAGACAAACTACAATGCAGTCAAAATCGGGGTGACGTCAGGATGGACTGCAATAACATGACCACTTAAATCAAATTAAATCGGGTCCATGGGAAGAAAATATTTTCTTTCCATACAAACCCAATGTACCCTCCTGGTCAGGTAGTGTCAATGGCGACAAAAAGTACGATGGCAGCAGCCAATGGTGATGTGTCTGGAGCGGTGGCAACCGTTTGCGAGTGACGCATACCCATTTCGCAACAAATACTCTTTGAATCGTCGAATGACAATGACAATTAACAGATAGTGGGAACTTTTTGTTTGATTAACGGTGTTTCTTCTTTGCTTCAAGTCAAATTAGTTGTTGCGACCCTTTTTGTGAATGAAGTATTTGTGGATTAAACGCCGCGCGGTGACAATGAGTAGGACACACCGACACAAGAGATTTAGGACTAAACAGTTTAAGACTATCATAAGATGGATACAATGGTCCCACCACGAAAAAAAACACAGATGGGGAATTCGGAGCCACTAGCGTGTCTTGATGCTGCTATCATGTTCATACACACATGCCAATAAAGGATTTAACCAGCAGTTTCAGTACAGGTACAATATTCACCCAGATCATACGTGTTGCTTATGCCCTGTAATCTTCTTCCATTGTCGGGTTTGTTTATTTTCAACAAGTTCGTGGCGGGACCTTTCATAGCGACAATTTTGTATTCAGCAGTCTGTGCGCCACATTTGTAATTGTGACAAAAGCACGTGACAGAGTTTACAGTAGGAAAATTGTTCACTTGTGTTGTACACTTGTGTTGCACAGACCATTATTTTTTTCAGATTGTCAAGAACTTCAACTTCAACCACAAATTTTCAGTTCCAAACCGCTTCTTTATCAGATTGTCACATGTGGCCCTATGTTTTTTCATCAGCGTCAGTCGCCGCTATCGTCACAACTTTCTACACAAGCTTCGCGATTCAGCGCCTCGCCGCGTACACTCACCTCCAGCATCGGTTGCGGTTACCTGTCTTAGGTGGCCTTATCAGGCATCACTGTGCGTGAATTGATTATCACCACATCCTACGGGGTACCTTTATTGTTTTCCGTTTGTTCCTACTTCCACCGTGGCAACTTTTCTGCTTCACGTGTTTACCTGTTATTCTAAGCATTTGGGGCCGATCGTAAAATTCGACCTTTCGTTTTTATATAGCCGTCGCTGTCTACAGGCGATGATTTATGTGATAACAAAATTCGACGCGCTCGCTGCTACATGGTGGCCACTGCTGGTGTCGACGCGGCGGAGAAGGCTATGGTTTAGGTCATGTCACATGCTATCTGTTAGACGTAGGGACGCCTGTAAAATGTGCATATGTGATACTCAATATATGTGGAAAACTGTTACTGGCCCATTGACATACATTTCAATAAGATTCTGTAAAAAAACCGTAAAATCCATAAAAAATCGGTAACCTCTGTGTTAAGAATTAATGTTTCATCATAAGCTTGCAGAGTGGTCTCATTCCTTTGCTTTGTAAATAGATATAGTACCTTTGATCCTATAGTAAAGCTTGCAGTTTCTTAATATGTGTGTTTCTGTAGGTGTGGCACACTGTTGTCATGCGTGCGGAGTATTTCTTTGTGCTTGTACACAAGCTCTTATCAGACCCTAAAAGTGGGGAGTCTTTGATACCCCACGCGGTCGTTTTTGGGCGCATTGCCACTATAGTGTTTCCCTTTGTTCAGAATGCCAACTTCCGTGTTGCAACGTTTTGTCTTTTAAAATTTATTTTTTTTGGCTATGCGTGTTTTTTAGATCATAAATCGTTCCGTAATTAAATTGGAGAGGCAGTTGCAACAATCTACAAGGTCTTAAGCTAATTAAAAGTACTGATTCATCACTTGTAAAAGGTGTAAAAAAATTTTAATTAAATAACGGAACACTCTAACAAGCTGCAGGGGAAGGAAAAAAGTGAGCTATCGTATACATTTTCCCGATACACTTCTCGCATCGGCATGATTATCAGTAAACCTTTGATACATCACTTTCATTACATTTTGTAGTGATGAAATCATTTGCAATATTGCGGTTCCATTTCTCTCTTTATTGTATGGAAAAATGGGCACGATAGATATTCTTCACTCCCAAAGGTTCAAAAATCCAACTTACCAATCACCATGATGCGTCTAGTGTTTAATCCGTTATTTCTAATTGAGTCTTTACACCCGTAACACTGCTTATTTTTAAATGTCGCCGTCTCTCAGAACGAGATGTTCGTCCCTCGCCCGATACCCTTAAAGCGCATTAGAGCGTAATCTTGTGTTTTCCGCCCGTTCTGAGAGCTCAAAACCGTGAGTTTTCCTGAGTTTTATCGAAAATATAGAATTCTAGAGTGTTGTGTCTTCATGTCGGTGCTCTGCACAGAGGACTACAAAGAGCTGAAGCTCACCAAGCTACCGGAGCAGGAGCCCGCCGAGGAGTACGAAACCGACGGCAGTAGATATCGCTTGACCCAGATTGGTGAACTACTCAACGGTACCTACAGGGTCATCCATAAAATTGGGTGGAATGAAAAGGCCACGTATTGGTTGGCATGGCGTCTGAAACCGGTAAAGGGCCACAGTCCTTTGGTCGCGCTTACCATTTACAAGACGCAGGATCCGACGTTCTTCGCTGAAACTGAGGTAGGTCCTGAGCGTTGCTTTTATACAGTTTGATCTTTGATACCAACGGTACGGTAGTTTCCAATTGATTGTACACACAGTTGCCATTACGGTGGTTGCCAACTCTTGTTCATTACCAGCTAGGAAATCATCTTAGGTTACACTTCAAAACTTCAGGTTTCTCTGTGTCTTAACATGATTGGATCCCCTCATCTTCTTTTTACTATCGACGCGTTTTCTGTTGACGACCACAACTGCATCGTTACCGAGGTACATTGCCTTCTTGCGTACTAGACTCGGAATTGTCTCTAGGCTACCGGAGAAACCATTCAGTACTTCTTACGTCACAGTGGATTCTCATTCGCGCAAATTAGGCTCATTGCTAGAGAGATCTTGATGGGCGTGGACCTTCTCCAGAAAGCTGGATTTTCTCACGGTAACCTAAACCCAGAGAGTCTCTTCTTCGTTCCACCAGAAAATGTTCTTCTTTCCAATGCACTTAAAATCCTCGTTTGGAAGAGAGATGGGAAGACACTGCCAACCTGCGTTCAATGTTCTGCAAAGGTTGGACAGGTAAGGTCTCGACAGTAGAACGTCTCTGATATGTTTCCAGCAAAACGAAGACTCGGATGGCTTGAACTGTTTGATAGATGCGATCCAAGAGTACATACAGAGTAAGTTCCTTTTCTATAGGGTACGGTCGTGCGTTTACTGTGGGTTTAGGAGATTTCTCAGAAACTGATTCTTCCTACGTCAGAGAAACATCCAAATCTGATTAAATTTATTTCAGGGAACGGAAACAAGGAGCGCAGTGATGTCGTTCGGATTAAGATCGGAAGCTTCTACAAAGCAGTTGGGCCGTTTCCCACTCTCTACAATCAGCGGCTATTTGCCGGTTTTTACCAACCATGTGACCTAGTTCCGGCACAGGACGACACTTTCATGCTGGCGTGTACTCTAGCCATGATGGTACGAAAGTCTGAAACAGCGGAGCACCTAAAAGAGGCAGAACAAATGAAGAATATCCTGCACACTTTGATTTTTGCGAATGCCACAAGGACGACTGCCGAACAGATCTTGACGGCCCCTTGGGTTCGCGGAGCTTGTGAATGCGCCTGTACATCCAATCTTGCTGGAGGTGTCAATTTGGAACCGGGTCCAAGCCATGCTTACGACTCGGCACTTTCCGAAACCTCCGAAGCGTCAGAAGAAACGTTGATCGATGACCAGAAGTGTTTCCCTCAGGGTGTTATAAGAACAGCTGTTATTCGGAAACGGAGATTCCGAGTACCAACGAAGAGACCCATTCCTCTTCGAGTCATCTTGGGAAGGAAACACTATGAGAAGAAAATGGCCGAAATGGCGTCTTCTGATAGGTCCCTTTTGCTTGATGTTCCTAAGTCGCGATCATCTCCTTCAGAGCATACAGTGAATGTCCCGGAATCAGCGTCATATGCGCCGCGCAGTACTGACGAGGACCACGATGAATGCCAAGAACGAGCCGTAAACTATGATAGCATCGATGATCCTTCCGTCAACTGGGACACTCCAACTTCCAGTCCGAACTCACTGTTGCTTTGGTATTGTACATCGGTATCTGACGCACCTCCCTGTTGAATGTCATTTTTTTCCTTTTTACAGTTGTATGTGTGACTACTTATACCCAGATTTTATTTCTGACCGCTGTAGCATAAATCAAAGCTTGACAGCATCGCAGCTTAAAGTATTTAATCGTGCTTCCTAGACAACACTCATTCAGCTTTCGCTAATGCATGATGCCATAGATAACAAATTTTATAAGAATTTTTACGAGATTTGGGATACGAAGTTTCGCGGAATGTCGCCTTGTTAAAGTTAGCCATATAAAAATAAAGGGCGTAATCGTTCACGTAGACTTAGGCATCGGGTTTTATGACTTAAATTGCTGGAAACGTAGGTAGAGCTTCGGTGACATTAGCTCCATAAGCTCCATGAGAAGTTAACATAAGAAAAACTCTTGTTTACATGTTTTGCTCACAATTTGTTCTAACAGATCTGCTGCCTGATGTGCGTTTTTGATGTTACCCTTGTTCTTATGTGTTTAATGAGGCGCCTCACAGGCATCGGTATTGCCTTAATTTCGTCTTCTTCGCATACTTCTGCTACTTAATTAGATATAAGGCAAACCCCAATATCGATTGACACCCGCAGCTCTCTGGAACGGGCCAGAGCAATCCACAGTGGAGATAGACACACCCATGTTATTGAATGTAAGCATGTGGTTAGTCATATTTAGTGGGAATATTCCTCGGAAATCCATAATGTCTCCACTCTTATGTGCTTAGTGTGACTGGCGATGTGGCTTTGCGGACGGCGGTCTTTTCGCGCTCATTATGCCACTTCTCCTGAGCACAACGGAACGTAGTCTCAGTTTCCATGGCAATCCCTCATCACGCACATTGCTGATTGTGAGCCAGGTGCTCGTATTATGCAGCGCCTAGCAGCGTGTTCCTAAATACGTTCATATGTTCCGCTTTGAGGAAGTCGATCAAATATTTACAAGTTAACGCTCCTTAACGGCGTTAACGATTTTTTGACTTGTCGTTTCAACGAGGAAAAACGTGGTTTAGACATACTTCACCCATTCAACGCGCGGAAGGCTCTGTGTTAGAAGATCTTTAATAAGTGTCCGCACGCTTTGGGCATCCGCTCAAATGGCATGTGTCTTTGCATCTATCGATTGGTGCCGCGCGACGCTGATAATGCCAAATGTTGAAGCTGAGAACATGCGCTGAGGGCCTGTATATCGCCTAGCAGATTTCTTCGCCCATTTGTAGTTGTCTCCTATTCCATAACATGGTGGACTTGTAGTCAGCGGCTGAGCGGCTCCGTTCGACGGAAATCCATTCTGCCTCTGATGACTAGTCATTGACGCCAGTCATGCGCCAGAAAACAAAGAGTTACCCAATGGCCGTTGTAGTCGCTGCCTTCATTAGCGGCAGATTTCTAAGCAGCAATCGTGCTATGTGCGTCAATGGGTGCTCAGGGTTCCAAGAATCATGGGCGAAAGTAATTAGCGCGCCAGGTGGAATCGAGCGCTGCGTGTTCAAAACAGCCTTTCATTATCGGTTCTCACCTGGCCTACAAAGTCGGTTTTGCATTTCCTCGGTCGTATAGTGGCTTCTCGGGAATTTTATTACTGCCTTGCGCTACCAAAGTGTGAGAATAAATATGTGCAATAATTGTGATGTCTCCAGGTAATTAGTCATCGATATCTGCTCTCACCTGCAGTTTTGTTGTCGAAGTCTGACGTCGGTCGCTGCAGCTCCCAGGTAAACATGTCAGTGAGAATGTAGAGTCACATATGAGATTCAGAAGTGAACGACATGTACAAGATAGAACCGATAGCTGAATATCGTCCCGGAGGGTACCGAATAACAGCGATGGGCGAGTTGGTCGGCGGCCAGTACGTGATCGTCAAGAAGCTCGGCTTTGGCAGTAACAGCACCGTGTACCTTGCTTACAATAATAATGCCACAGAAAGGTCGAAAAGCAAATTTGTGGCGTTAAAGTTTGTCAAATCCAACCATGTTGCCACACAAAGAGCAAAGGCAGAACTGAAGGTGAGGGGCTATCCTTTTGCAGGTATGAAAAGTCAAGCGTTTAGATATTTAAAAAGATGCAACCGTCAAAGCACGTTGTCACCTACATAGATTCCTTCATGGTGGAAGGGAGTCCGGGCGAAAACCATTTGTGCATCGTCTATGAGGTTGGTGTTCACCATATATGTATTTAGGCAAAGAAGAGTCTTTTGCCCTGCTGTTTTCTTCATGTGATTGTTAATTTTCGTATTTTTCATTTGTAGGCTCTTGGCGCAAGCATAACGTGCTTCTATCCGAGCTGCCCATTTCCACTCCCAACGGTTCGCAGGGTAGCTCTGGAAATGACCAATGTCTTAAAAAGCGTTCATGACCAAGACATCGTCCATTACAACATTCAGCCAAAGAACTACCTTCTGGCCAGCACGGAAAAGGGTCTCTGTCTCGAAGCCTTGCAATCCCTTCGCCTATTTCATGAAGACAAATTGCAAAGTGATCGTCCGTTTCTGCTTTCTGCATACCACGTAAACCAAGAGGAAATCGAGGTAGAGGGCTTTGGAAAAGCGAATGTATCTAAAATGCATGCATGTACTTTTCACGCAAGATATCGGCAATTCTGGATGAGTAGTTAGGATGAAAGTTAATAGTTATGCTTACAGTTTCTGAACGGGCACGAAAAGTACAAAGATAGAACAAGAGAACTCCACGAAGTAATTGAGAAGATATACAAAGGTAGGCGGGGCGCAGAAGTAAAAATATTTCAACGCTCGTTTTCAGAACTCCCCGATGATCACGGTGCTGCACTCCGGCTTAAGCTTGCCAATTTCAAAAATGCCGTAAAATTGGTTTGTAAAAAACTCTCTTACTTATTTAAATGTAAGCTGTTCAGAAGAATGACAACGATTTGATCCCGAGATACGGTCTTCCACATCGAAGGTACAGGCCGCCGGAGATCGTCTTGGAGCACAAAAGAGTATTCAAACAGTCCGACATATGGAGTCTTGCGTGCAGTATCTACGAGCTCGCTTCTCGAGAAGGAGGACATTTGTTCGATGTCGGAGTCAGCGCCAAATGGGAACGTGATCTAGATTTAGACCACTTGGCCCGCATGCTGTCCCTTTACCGGGAGTTTGATGGACATGGATTGAAAGACGCGCGCAAGTACTCGGAATACTTTGACGAAGTGAGTCGTATTCTTTATGGCAAATATAACGTCTGCTAGTTTTTCACTAAAAGAACGTATGTAGATTATGTTATCTTAAAAGAATATTTTTAGCGCAACGAAGTGGTCGGTCGTGGCCGGTTTCCCAAGCGATCAGTTGAGGGGCGTCTGCTTGGTGAAGTTGTGGAAGCAGGACACACTGATAAGCTACCAAAAAGGGAAGCGGAATTGATCGGAAGCTTCCTTCAAGCTATGGTCCGGTGGAATCCTGAGGATCGTTCGTCGGCGTCTCGATGCTTGAAACATCCGTATCTGGAAGGTCCTATGAGTAGTGACGAAACAGTATTCGAAGATATTGGATGCATCGCACGCGACTATTCTGACGACGAAGAGACAGAGGAAGGCGAGGAAAAGGCTCCACAGGGTGTTGAGGAACAGCTCCATGGAGGCGACCGTTTCAATAACACCGAAGGCGACCGTTCCAACAACACCGAAGGCGATCGTTCCAACATCACCGAAAACATATCGATGAATCCAGATGAAGACAATTCTTGTGGAGGAGAGGATTCCCAAAGTGTCGATGAACCGCCAAGTGACTGTGATGAACGCGAGGATCTTGAATTGGAAGACGAAATGTCACAGCCGGGTCCGTCAAACAGAGGAACGCGATATTACTGTCCCCTGCGACAATCACCTTCTGGTACTCAGGAGAGTTCCGGACGTAAATCGAAGAGAGCCCCGCCTAAGTCAACTGATACCGAGCCACGCATCACGCGTAGTAAGCGAGGACGCCGATAAGAATCCGAAAGCGCACGCAATTCGTTACATCTACCCCATTATATCTACATTATACCTACCCCAAATATTACTGTGTGTTCAGTATTGTGCTCTTTGTCTTCACAACTCCTGTATATCAAACTATAACATATCTCAGTGAATTATCTCCCTCAATCATCAACTATACCTAACTGTTTTCTGTGAACACTCTGGAATTTCCACTCTGTCTGTCTCTCTTTCACCGTCGATAGCATAACTTACATGGTGTTCTGTGTTTGTTAAATGTTGTGTTTAGTGAAGTGAATGGTCAGTGTTTGGTAAACGTTGTGTGAATAAAAAAGAAAAACACAAAGGATTCTCTCGGAATCGTCGGCAAACCGAGCACACATTATAGTGACCATAACACGACTCCATCTGCATATACACAGGATAATTATACCGAATGTTAAATTCTCGTAAAGGAAAGTTCAACAAAGTACAGTATGTTGCAATCTTACAGTTACAGAAAGGCAACTGAAAAGAAAGAAAAATAAATTGATTGTACAAAATTTTTCTTTGTAGGACGGGTGGAACCGAGGGTGCAGCATTCAACGGATAGAGTCCTAAGAGCGATAAATAATGGCATATATGCTAACAAGGTACGAGGAATGAGAAGGCTGCTGAACAAACTGCTGGTCATCTCCAGGTCAAACATCAGAAAAATCGCACCGTCACAATCAAATTAGCGTCGGGAGAGCATACTCCACGGACTCTAGTCATCCGCATTCTGCTTTAATCCACATAGAACGCCCACGTCACTTCTCATGGACACGAGTTCCACTGTACCCACTTGGAAAGCAAAGATATATTTCCATGTATGGAATCAGTTAATACTGAATTGTTGCGCTTAAAAGCCAAAGCTTGCGAAGTGAGCATGCGGAAGGGTGCATATCAGGGATGGACCGCGTGTCGGCACGATCAGAAGCCGTTCGCTGAGGTGCCCCCCTTTCAAATTCCACAGTCACTTCGGCGCCATTTATGCAAATTCACATCGCCGAAGAGTCATAGAGACAGTCGCAATTCCAAGCACCGACGGCGTTCGCGGCAAGGGAATGAAGTCGGTTCTTACCTTCTCTCCACACCTTTATTCAATATAATTAAACCTATTTCCTGCAGTTGATTTGTTTCTCGTTTGCATTCTACAGTGCTTTTGAACATAGAGCGAAGAGCGGTGGTTATATGAGGTTATGGGCCTCCTGTGCTGTTCCTGCGGAGGGACGTAAATAAGGGACGGATCGTGCCGACACGATCGGAAGCCGTTTGCGGAGGTTTGCCCTTTTGAATTTCCTGCTGATCGCAAGCTGAACGAGGCTGCGGGATGGAAGGGACAGGCAATAGGAATGATGATAGGAATGCATAGGCAATGAACTTACTTTGCACTTTCCGTACCGTGCTGCATAAAGAAAAGAGACGTCCGTCGAGCCTCAAAAGTAGTTTCCATTTGTTTATCCCACATGACGCTAATCATGACCCTCCGTAAAAAGAATGGTACCGCGTCTGAAGGAGCACGGTACAGTTTTTGCTGATACAGAGCCCTAGTAGTTCGCGAGAACCGACCTTCTCCGGTATCCCATACCGTTTGACAATTCCCCAAATTTTGTAGTTGTATAAGCAAGTAGCAGTAACTGATGATGAGGGATGAGGCAACTGATGAGGCATCGTGATCTTACTCAAGTTGCCAAAGATGTACCGCTTACGTTCATTGCAGACCAGTTCCTAAACAAAAACATCATGTCAAGCGAAAGTTTTAATTTTGGCCCCGGTGGCTACCGCTCCTGCCACGTTGGTGAACGCATCAATGGGTGCTACACCATCATCCTGCTCCTCGGACACGGTACCTACAGTACTGTGTACCTGTGTTGGGATCACAGCACGAGGAATCATCGTCTTGTGGCGCTGAAAATTAGCCGTTGCGCTAATCACTATTACGAAGCGGGCCGTAAGGAGAGCGCGGTAGGTTGCACCTGCGTACATAGTCGTTCACAGAGTAGTTTAGGCTTTAAAGCGGTTGTCGAAAAAGACCAATGCAGTCGTTCAGTATCTGAATAGCTTTGACATTTCTGGAGAGTATGGCCTCCCGCATCACGTTGTTGTCACTGAGGTTAGTTTTTTAAAACACTAAAGTATTTTTAAAATGTACTTTTTAGGTTTTGGGAGACACCTTATTTGATGATATGGAACGTCGCAATGAACCGTACGAGCTGAATACGGTCATTGTCGTCACCATGAAAATAATGGAGGCTCTCGAAGCGATGCGCCTCGGTAAACAGCACCACTTCGATCTGAAACCGGAGAACATCCTGCTCGGATGTTCCCAGAAGAAGTTGTGCGAACGAGCAGTCAACTTCTTGAAGTTGTTTAATGCTCGAAATGTTGTGCCGGAAGAAGAGCTTCCTCTGAACTTCAAGGGCCTCAACTTGCAGAACAGAAGATCTCTGAAAGAGGTAAATCGTCGTGAATCAGCCCACACAAGTGCGTTATAGTTTTACGCCGCCCACTCCGAATTCCGGAAGAACACACTCCAGGTCGCACGACAACTTCGCGCCCACCTCTCCGGTAAGTGATTTTGGCGCATTGTGTCCGCCTTTTCTCTTGCTGCCTTTTTTTCCTTGTGCATTTGGACTGAAACTGGTGAGCTGCAACCAGCGGTCTCTATTCTTCCCTAATGATATGCGTCTGTTTTTGTGTCTAATAGTATTTTTTATTTTTTTGTTCTCACGCTAAGACGGTGCTTGAAAGCGTCATCTGTGCTGTAAATCACAGTTGGCATCGAGCGCAGGCCGCTCACTAAAGCGGTTTACTACGTTTTGCAGAGCTGAACAACAACCAGGAGGAGGACACCCTCGTCGTCAAGGTGGCAGACATAAACTGCCAAAGTCCGTACTATTGTACGGAACTTTTCCGCTGTCCGGAGGCGATTTTGTCCAGGCGCTACACATGGCCACACCATGCACCCGATGTGTGGAGCACCGGGTGTATTGCTTTCGAGCTTGCTACTAAACAGCCACTCTTCCCTTTTCAAGGCGCGGCGACTGCAACCAGGGAAGAGCTGAAAAGAATCCACTTGCGGGAGATAGCAGCCACCGTAGCAAATTTCAAGCCACGGGTCTTCGCCAACTGCCTGCTGTACCGGAACTTCTTTGAAGAGGTGCGTTAACTTATGTGGTGAATAGTAAAGAAGGTGTTCAGGATGGCTCCCTTGTCTCAGATGAGCCTCCTCTAGAGCCCTGTCGACTGAAAGACCTCCTCGAAGGTCGCTTCCAATGGAAGACCAGGAAGGCCAAGGAGTTCAGTGCCTTCTTGGACAAGCTGGTGGCATGGGATCCGAAGAGACGTCCACTTCCTCTCCAGTGCCTGAATATCTTGCGCAAGATGCGCGATCGCATTTGTCCAGGCCGCTCGGAGAGGGACGCCATGCTGGACGTTCTTCAGGGAGGCCAAGAGAAGCCCAAGCACCTAAAAGGAGTGATTGACTCCATGTCTCCTAGCCTAAGTCATCAATCGAATCGCAGGCAGACGAGAAGAGAGGCTGCAACACAAGGCCCGCCGAGAAGGAAGGCTCGTGGCGCGGATAGTAGAATAAGGACGCACAGTCCGGGCAACACGCCCTCACCAGAATTGTAAATATTTAACTGTATTATATCTGTACATACATGTTGTTCCAATTTAAGTGATCTCATTCATTAAATATTGGGTTGGTACATAAGTTCCGGGCAACTTTTAATCGATTGTTTACAGATATATTTATTAAGATTAAGATTCAATATAAGCACTACTAGCACGCACAACTTCTTCCCTTTATGCAGCCAAATTACAGAAACCGCAGTCTTAGAATTAGTTATGTTCCAAGCCAAAAGTAGTTGGGATACATTGCTTGGACCGCCTTATGTAATTAAATTTTTTAACCCACTAATACGTTTCACGTGGAGCCAAAACCGCGAAAAGCAAAACCGCGAAAGGCCAAAACCGCGAAAACTCAAAACCGCGAATAACAAAACCGCGAAAGGGCAAAACCGCGAAAACCAGAACCGCGAAAGGCGACTACGATCTCATGTTAAGATTAAGAGTTTAAGATTAAGAGATCTCGTGTATTGAGTAGTCGTGTAACCGTGTATCTGATGCCACAGCGCGCTTTTATGACCTGTAGTCCGGACTACTTACCGAAGTCGGCCTTGCGCAAGCTGTTCGCCGAAGTCGAAAGAGGTTCGATGCAAACTTAATTAGCTGAGCATCAGGAATGGCAGAAAGCCGAAGCGGAAAGAGGTTCGCCGAAGCCGGGCGTAGAAGATACTGTGCTTGCAATGCTGAAACCCAGCGTAGAAGTTACTTTAAGTTTAAGGAGACTATGCCGGCGCTTCTACGCTTCTATTCGCCTTTCGCGGTTTTGAGTTTTCGCGGTTTTGCCTTTCGCGGTTTTGTTTTCGCGGTTTTGTTTTCGCGGTGGTCTCCTGGTAGACACGTTCAATTTTTCAATGGATTCTGTTCCTTTCGCCTTTTGCCGTGATGTCTGTGGATTTCTCAGATGGGAGAAAACGGAGTTCAATGAACTAGCTGCTACGCTTACCGGACCTTGGAAAGCGGCGGCGGTCCAATATGGAAAGAATATGACTCCACTCTATCTGTCATTTGGCCTGGATGATGAAGGATGGTTCTACAGGCTGTCTTCATTCCACGGGAAAACTAATATCAAGTCCCCCGGCGAGCTTCGGCTTCTGAATCAGCGGTACACTGCTATCTCATGGATCTGTGTAAGTGAATCAGCCGTTTTTCCTGTTCGATGCTCGAGAGAAGAGCTCGTTTTGGAGTTGGCTCCGTTACTCCATGCTCGTCTAAGGCCTCAAACTCAACTTCTCATCAGCAGTAATGGGCCATACACTCGAGACGCCGCACTTGCAGCTTTTGAAATGTTTGGAACACCTTGCACGTTTTATGACCTCCAAGTTGGATATGATAGTAAGGAAAGCGAAGATTTTGTACTGTCCCACCTGGATAACAACCCAAAAATCCGAAGACTAGTTCTAAATGGTTTTCCTCACAGCACAGCTCTCGAGGATCATATCTTCAAGCTCCTGAGTTCCCGCAGCCTGCAACATGTGTGGGTTGAAGATGGCGGCGAAGACGACAACGTCGGCATCCGATTTACGTTTGAAATGTTCAAAACAGTTTTGGGACGCCTGGTATCGGACAGGGACCAACATGGACTTTTCTTTGTTTGCAAAAGGCGGTGGGTCGACCGGAGTCAGACGAGAGGAAATTCTTTCGTTACCGGTGCCGCCTTACATAACCAAAACAGTGAGGATGGTTGAGAAGCTGGATGAGTTGCAATACGTGGAAGTACATTGGACGCAAAAGGACGGATGTAGCATGAAGTGTGAGTGCGATTGTAGGGACAATTCGTTCTTCATTTTGTGCGCACAAGCACCCTGACCGAGTCGAATTGCCTGCTTTAATTAATAGATGTTAAAATTTACTTTGCACAGCTTATTTAATAATAAATAGTATTGATATATTAGTCTCATTGATATGCAAGAAGCAATGTAGCTTCCATCAGGGCCGTGCAACATCTCGGAACAATAGAAAAGAAAGAAGATTTCGCATTTTTGGATTTTTCAATGTCGAAACTCACAAATATTGAGTTGTCCATTTGAAATTCGGATAATTTGTAAACATCTTACATTTTCTCAATGATTTCACACCATCTGGGATTCGGGACAGTCATTTGAATCGCCAGTCTTTAAATCTGGAATCATTGGAACAGCGTTAATTTCGAGATGTTCACGGTCGATGTTTGCAGCCATCGGAGCCTTCCAGGATCTTCTTCGGATTTAAGATTCATAGTCTGCGTCTGTGTACCATGTCGTAGACTGAAGGAAAAAGGAACGCCAATAACTTCATCAACGACCTTCCGGAAATGAGGGGCTACCGGGCTAAGCGGTTCATCCCCGTCTTCAGAAGTACGAGACGCTCGTCGGCGACCGAGGAACGCAGCTGTCCGGAGGCCAGAACCAGCGCATCGCCATTGTTCACGCTCTCGTCCGCGACCCGAAGATCTTGCTCCTGGACGAGGCGACGAGCGCTCTGAACGCCGAGAGAGAGTCTATCGTCCAGGAGGCGCTTGAGAAGGCTTCGAAGGGTCGGACCATCATCGCTCACCGTCTCTCCACCATCAGGAACGCCGACAAGGATGGTGCGATATTTCAGTAACTGACTTTTCAGTAACAGATAACACTTTTTTCATACATGTTACACACGTCAGTACTTCTGAATAGTTGTGGTTCTACCTTTCTTCTTATTTAACTGTAAAACCGTTCTAAGTGGCGAATAACTTTAGAATTCAAACTTGCTATGTTAGCTCATAGATTCCACACAACCTCGACTTTGATGAGCCCATCCGACCTAACCTTCTTACAATAGTTCCCATTAATCCTGGTGATCCTGAGCGCAAACCATGCAAAACGGTCAGTTCTATAAGCTGATACCAGATGCTGTCGCCACCAAATTTCACTCGGTACTCGATTATGGACACGACGCCGAAAACATGACGCCAAATGCTGCACTTGGCTTCAGCGAACCTCTTTCGGCTTAGGCTCTCCTTCTCATCCCCTTTTGCTTATTAAGTTTGCATCCGCAAACCTCGTTTGGCTTCGTCAAAACTCGCCTACAGGACTGCAGGAGTTACTGCGGTAATTCGACGTCATGTCCTTCGGCGTCGTTGTAACTTGGCGTTGTGCCTTTCGGCGTCGTGTCCTAGCGTCCGATTGTAAACTCGACACTCGAGGCAGTAAACTCCGAGCTCCGTAGTCCGAGCTACAAGTTTATGTCCAAACTTTATTTAACTCGCTCAACTGTCTTCTGTTCCACTGACCAACTCATCATTGAACAGCTAGTCAGTGTGTAACATAAATATAGTGTTAGTCACTAAAGCTTTTGTTACTGAAACGTCAGTTACTGTAATGTCTGTTACTGAAATTTCATTTTTTCACAATTTCAGACTTATTGTCTAATCAACAGAGTGCGCTCATTAGGCTTTTATTTGAACTCTAGATAGACAATACAACTGCATCGTCGATTCAAGTGGAAACGCATAGATTACTGAAAATGCTGTTCCTGGGCAGAATAAACTTTGCTTAAAGTACTTACCTCAATTTTAAAAGACAGCCCACCCCTTTTGTGCTTTTTAAATTGTTCCTCATCCTTATGGACTCACTGGCCGTCCATAAATCATCACTAAAAAAATTCCGTGCCCACGCAAACACGTGTCCGCCGTTCCCAAAGTCCTCTTGTCAAATATGTCAAATTTTTGTCAAAATTGTCAAATTTACGCAAGCGAGCGTGCTGGACTGGTTCCTTGTGTGTTTAATTTTATCTCGTGCTGTTTGAAAATTGTCCATTGCAGACCAATGTCCACAGCGCCTGGTATGTGAAAGGGGCAACTAGATAGGTCACAGTGGGAGAAAAAGACTGATTGCGAGAGATCGTCTTGTAAAGTCAGTCGTTCCTTATCACAAACAGGTCGGCGGGTTTGGATCTCTGTCTGTCACTGGTTGCGGAACCCACGCTTCGAGCAGAGAGTAGGTAAAGACCGCCGGAAGAGAGGCACAACACCTTGCACTTGATATGTTTGGTGTCGTCCGGTTGTACGGACTAAGATCATAAAAAGGTAATCAGTCCCTCTTGTGTAATTCATGTGAGTTAATTGTCGCAAATTGGTGAGTCTGTACGTGATTTGAAGCACGAAACACCACCTTGTACACTAAATGCGTCAGTAGCTTTGACTACTAGTTGATGTGATCCTGTCTTAGCTGCACGGCGTGTGGTGTTTCTGAACGCAGACGGTCGCGTTCACGTGCACGATGACGAGCTGAGTGAAGGGCGACGGAAATGCGATATGCAGAGCTTGCGCCTAATGGATGCCGTCAATAGGTGTTTTTCGAAGTGCAGAACTTGATCTGCGATCAGTGATCAACACTACCAAAGGTCGCTAGGATATCTTTGTCTGATATGGAGAAGATCATTCCGGAGCTCTAGAAGGCACAAAAACAGGGATTCACGGCACACATATCAAATGAGCCTCTCAAAAACTCACTGACAAGTGGATGTTCGTCTTCGCACGTATGAACTCTTTGGACCCTCGCGTGGAACGAGCATTGAAAGTGCATTCGTGCAAGCATCCTTTAACGACCAGTGTTGCAAAGTTGATTTTCCCCAGGGTGCAACACGCCGCCCAATCCAGATGTAAACCGCATCTTTCCCATGCTTAATTGTGAAAAGTGGACTGCGTCTGGTTAGCTGCAAGCGCTACATCAAAGATGAATGGTTTTCAGATAATGAAGCAACGAAAAAGCATTTCTTGGAGAAGCCTCGGTAATCTAAGCGTAAGATATCCCATTCTGAACGGTCAGTTTTAAAAACAGGGAAAGTCACAGGAACTGGTGTATTGTATCCGAGGTGATAACTGCGTTCATGATATATACGAATTGGTAAGGCCCTATAATCTTGTCAGGTCCTTACATAAAATACTGACTTACCTTGATTTCAGTGTTTACCCAACCTTTCTATATTTGTAGCCCACGAGGGTAGCGAACGCAACACAATGTTATGTCGGTCCACTAATGCGAACAATTCTTGAACGATTTTTAACTATTCTTTGTACACATCTCGCTTGTACTGACGAGACTGACAATAAACACTTGCGAAAACGGAGATGCATTGTGTGTTGTAAAGCCATTAGCTCTTAGACCCAAGCACAGATAAAAATGAATTTATAAGCAGATTCCTGATACAACCCTCGGTACTTCCAGATAAGTTAGGAAGCAATCTTAGTTGCTGTTTCTGTGAAGCTTTTGCGAATCCAATGAGCTGCCCCATTGTCAACCAGATAAGTTCAATTTTTATATTGTCACTTTCTTGGTCAACGAAATAAATATCTTTCGTCGTTTCATAAATATAAGATACATTATGCACAACATTTGTAATCTGAGTACATACAAACAACCACTGGCTGCGCGTCGCTCACGGCGATCCAACTGATGATCGTGTAGAAACCAGAAGCCGGAACATGAAGAGGGAGACGACTTAAAAGATTATGTACATGCGAGTCCTTAAAAGTAATGCCCGTATTTGGCTGGAAGTTGAACAGATTTCACTACAGTGGGGTGCGTACTTCGCGTACTGGAGATGAGAGTAGGATATCGAACTGTGATTATTACCGGAGATGTGGAGAACGAAGAATCGTAGTTGAGAGAAGTAATAGCTCTTAAGGAAGAATATAGACTGACTTTCAATGACCATGTACGAAACAGAGAATCTTTCGAGCTCGAGGAGAGTGGAACGGCACTTGAGAAACACCGGAGAATGGGCTTATTTGAGGGAGGGATCTGTTGTATCAAACGATTTGGAGCATCGAGGAGATAGTGGAAGACGGTGGAGGGAACAAATATGTACACTAACTACAGAGAGGAGAAGTTGTAGAACCCGCTGAGTAGCCGTTAAAGAAGAACTGTACACCTGGATGAAATTATGGAGAGAGTTTGGACAATGTGGCTTTGCTAACAGAGATTCCTAATTTCGGCGTCTGATATCACGCCGCTGTCACCCGAGTCGTTGCCTCTTTCAAGTTTATCTTCGATAAACTTGCCGCGCGCCGGCTTCTTCGCCGCCAGCGGCCTCGAAGGGGACTGTGGTATCCTCATCGGCTCCAACTCTTCCGTGGTGTGCACATCCGAGATGAAACCTGAGTCGAGCACGGGAGAGTCGTCGCTGGCCACAGCCACCTGTTCAGGCGGCACGATTGCTATAGGCTCCAGGACAGAAATCGTCGAAGACGTTGTTGCCAGTTCCAATACTTCGGTTTCGGTTTCGGGTTCAGGTTCGGGCTCGACAGGCACCAGGGGAACCGTCTCTTCTTCTGTCTCTCTTTCCTCCTTCTTTGGCGCAAAGTCCTCCTTTACTTTTATCGACTTCCTGGACGAGAGCAGCACGCGACGGTGCGTGTTCACAAACCACTGCGTGTCGCTTCGTCGCAGGTGGTCCATACGAGTGATGGCCGCTTGAAGTCGTGACAGGCTAGGATTGTGCCCGGCCAGCCGCGGATCGGTCTTCAGTGGCGTGTCCAGAATTGCCGTTAGGAGAGGTGGGAGGTTCTCGGGGAGGATGTACTGCAGCGCTCCGGTGAGCGGGGGTAGAACGTCGTTGAAGGATGAATAGACAAATCGCACCGATATTATCTGACGATGTCTGGAAATAAACGACTTCAACTGTGCTCACTTTTCAAGCCCTTACTGTAGAGTCTGATCAATCTGCGTGACAAACATGTTGTCGAAAGTGCCAGGCTGCGTTCTCTCGATGCGGTATTCTTGGCCAATTTTGGCCGAATATCGTTGATAAGAACCGACAGAGTTGATGATGATGATCTTGTCCGCCTTCAGGATGGACGACGACACGTAGTCCATCAGGTTCTTGTCGATCTCATCTTGATCCCATTGATCGATCTGGAACAGGAGGCAAATGAAAATCCTACCGGCTGCAATCAAACAACTTACGTGAACTTCAATGTCGAAAACGTCGCGCAAGTACTCGGCCAGCGCTACAACTGCAGCTTCGTGGGCACCACAGTCGTGCGAGTAGATGATGAGCACATTGTTGGACACTGAAACGGAGTTGTCAGGGAATCGAAAACATGTAAGATCGGTTTGTTTGTACACATCTCAAGAACATAACTTCCAAGACAAAAATGAAAAACCTAATTTTTTTCTATGCATCAAAAACGTCAGAATTTATCAGGTTGTTTGTGAGCACTGAACGCGTTTTTCGCTTCTTTTGTGCCTTTCCCTTCGGCGCTAATCCAATTCTCCGTCTACTACCGTTTAATTGTTAGTGGTCGCTGTGTACATTCAGTTGTCGCCAGCAGAGTGCATCAAAAACCAGAGCTTCCTAACGCAGGTAACACACTGTTTGCGCCAAAGCACTTACCGTGCGTGGGGATGAGTGGAGTGTGACCGGCGCTTCCATTCATGTGTGGACGACCATTTTCCGTGCTGTTCACATCTTGCACAAAGCGGATTCGGAGCATCTTGCCGCTAAGTCTGTAGCGTCGGTAGATGTGAATAATCATGTACACTATGATGATCAACACGGCCAGAAGGACTGCTACGATTACGAGAAAGACCCATGTTCTAAAAGGACCGTATGAAGCCTGTTTAGAGCGTCGATACGTACAGGTTGTTATTGGCCACTATCGGTCCGTTTGCGATGATCGACGAGTTCCTACGCACAGGTGGTGTCGTTGGTGGAAGCATTTCTATAAAAAACTTTATCATTGTGGACTAAAGGATAACGTACTCGGCAACATCACTGGCTTAGAGTCAGCTGCGATGCAGGAGCACACCACGTTTCTGTCGTACGGGTCACCATTGACCGGACAGAGGCATCTCCCGTCAGAAGCTCGCTCTACAGGAATCACTTGTGGTCGATACATCTTCCCCACCTGACACTTGAGTTATGTGAATGCCGAAAAACTTTAGTCGTACCTGTAGGTTCGTAAAGTTGTACTCGCCGTAGTACTCCGTCCGGTTTCCGATCGTTTCCGACCGCATGTTTTCCAGACTGATCACGGCGCTTTCGTGCTCCAGTCCTTGGTCGTCAAGAAGCCGCACTTCGTAGGCTTCGAAGCAGTACTGCTCGGGAGCTGCTGGGAACTGAACCTGGATGGTTCGTGCCATCTGCAGCATGAGGATTCGTTTGAAAGCTGCTGTCCATTTTGAGGCGGAGGGATGTGCTGTAAGTCCGTGATATCAAACTCAATATCTCTGGACAACTTACAGTATTTCGTGCAGTTCGGCAACATTTGATGGATGGTGTCGTTTAGAACTGAAATGTGGCTGATGAGTCATTAACTCATTTAATTCTACAATTGTGTGACTCAGCGAATTGGTGACAAATTGGCTGTGGTAATGATCGATTGCATTACCACACAATTTCAGACGTTTTCTTTAATCAATAGCGTGTGCATATTAGAATTTAGTTTGGACTCTAGATAAACAATATAACAGCTTCGTTGATTCAAGTGGAAACGCCCAGATTACTGCAAATGTTGTTTCTGGGCAGAATAAACTCTGTTTACAGTACTTACCTGGATTGTGCGGCATAGTGATCTCTTTGTCGACTTTGTTCGTTGTCGCAGGTGTTTCGGGCAGACTGATCAACTCAATCATGTACGTTTTGTCGAACTTGAACATGCTATCCGTGGAGAAGTGGAACCGCGGCTAAAAGGGACGGTAAATCCACTGTTAATTGTTTCCGTTTGTGCTTTGTTGTGGTTATTCATTTCTGATCTGCAGCGACCAATGGAAAGCGTTCTTGGAACAGCGTGAATGGGCTAACGGCTGTTTTATTTCGCGAACAGAGCAGTGGGATTTCGTGTTCATCCCCGGCCGCCGACGTCCCCCTCGGCGTTGATAATGTGTTAGAACGCGCCAGTTGAAACAGCGGCTGGGTGTGCTAGGGCGCCTCTGGCGGGTGCATGTGTCAAAAAAACGTGAGCCGAGCGCTCGATGCGACGGTGGCGTTGGGGAACCCGTTTGTTCACTGGTGCAACAAAAAACACAAACCGAAGAGGTGATCGCGTCTGCGGTCCATTCTGTTGTAGAGACGTTGAAGAAAACGCACGTTTCGTGCCGCCCGTTTTTCTCGGAGATCAGCAGAAGAAACGCTTTGAGTAGGGCCGTCGAATCTAAAGATCAAAATGTGATTGGCGTACAGACAGACTAATCTTTCATCGGAGCTGACAACGTTTTATTCACTCAGCTTTTTCCTTCTCGTCTCACATAAACAGCAAACAAAAATAAGCTCCTGTTTATCCCTAACACATCGGATCTACCGTAATCTTTATAGTGCTGCAGCTACGTTTCTTCCCTTGAACGTCCAAAAAAAGCTATTTACTCCAGTTCATGTGTACTACCAGCTTTGGTGCAGAACATTGATCGTCTTTCAAAATCCCAATCCTCCTTTGACGTAGTTGTAATCTTTAAAAGGTTGCTTCTAGCAAAGCTCGTCATACACCCTACATTGTCATCTTTCATCAGAGTGTGAAGTCGCCCTTCGCATCTATTTTCAAGCATGTTTACCGCGTCTTCACGTGAATAGCAGCAAAAATCGTGCATTACGCAGTTGTTTTTGATGATTCCGTGCTTTATGGGAAAGTTATCGTTATGGAGCGCCTGCGTCACATGTTTTCTTTGCTATTGCCGTTAATCATGTCTCAGAGACCACAGATAATTTTGGCCCCACTATTTGTATTAGTAATCCTTGCGTCCGTCAGACAAAGCCTGAAAATGCCTTACTTGTCGGTGGCATCTGCCACGAAATGTCGACCGAAAGCTGGTAGTTGTTTCTGACGTCTTTCCGCTTGGAGAGCGCCTTGGCGAAAGGTTCGATTCGTACATCGTGGGCTTCGCCCGGAATCGGACTGCCGTTCGATAGAAAATTCATCACATGTTTGTTGCAGTCCACTGAAAGAGAGCCAGTCAGTCACGATACATCACTGTTGTTGTCATGGCGTACGTCCAAAGGACACCCCCAATGTGTGTGAACGATCGCAAGACCCTAGGGCTCACTCTATGCAACGTTCTTTTAACTTCGTCCGAAATGTTTTCGTGCGTGGGCATTCGGGCGAGCGACGGGAGTGCTTTATCTTGCCACAAACAGACTTTCGCGAAGAGGCTGCGACTTGAGTAATCAAAGCTTTACGCACACAGCACAACAAATTAGTAAATCGAAAAAGAGGGTGAATGCGTTCGTAAGGCGCCGACAACAGGGTTCAATAACATCAACATCAAAGTATCATCGGCAAAGTGCGATGAGAAAACGATGATTATTGGGGGACATCGATCGTTGAATTTTAGATCCAGATGTTTTCAGCTGCTCTGTCCGGGGCGCTTTCCATGAGTGAACCTGTTCGGAGATGTAATCCAAAATTGTGGCAATCGTTTTTTTCAAGTTCCGGATAAAGGGAACACGGCTTTGCAGTTCACCTGGGGCACATTTCAGGAAAACATTCCAAGAGGTCAGAATCAGCCGATCTGCTTTACTGAAGACAAGAGAGCCTCAAAATTGTTGGTTCCCATCTAATAGCCGTTCTGGTTCGGTTAACGTCGAAAAGTGAGCAAAGTTCGCACACGGCACTCTTTCTTGAAAAAAAAAATTTTCTTGATTGTGGGATAGACGACGAAGAAAGACATTTGGCAATTGTATTTCGATTGTAGACAGACTAAATTTGCAGTATTTCAGCTTGTCCCCAGACTTGTTACTTTTAGAGATCTGTTTCTGCAAGCGAAGGTCTTCTTGACTGCTAGGTTACAAAACTGCCGAGACGATCGGTCCTTGCTATAATCTTCGACAATGACGATCTTAATGCCTTGTTCGGAGAAGGTATTTAAATTAAGTGGTTCGCTTGAGTACGGTCTTGTACCTGTGTGGGCGCCATAACATTATTCACTCACTGCACTGTGATATGTCAATTAAGCCATCTCATTGCTTTCCGGTCGACCAAAACACATCAATCAGCCGTTTAGTGATGTCATATCATGTAAGTGTCGCCGTGAAATTTGATGGTTCACGTATACGGATGACATTTTTGACAGTTCGGCGATCACTACGATGTTTTGGTCTGACGCACTGTTGATCTTTGGAAGGAAACCAGCACAAAGTTCGAAATGATAATTCTGATATTTTCGATTGAAAATAGGGGCTGATTCTGGCAAGGTTGCTCATGCGACGATGGGCTTATGGAAATGCTCTATCGTTTAACGTAATCTCGCTAGGCATACGTAACGAAAGAAAGGCCTGAAAATTGGGGCGCATTCAAAGAATCCCTTTTCCTATGCACTAATTTCCCCCGGCGACGTGAATACCACTCCGGCTGTTTACATGCCCCCGCTTTACGATCACCGAAAGTCTCTGAACGCGATGGAGCCCATACACTTTTGCCTGCACCGCTGTCCTTTGAACGGACCAAAAATCAGATTATTTTTTGCCACCTCTCTGCTTCTCTCAGTCATTATCAATAAACGGCGTTCCCACATTCCGATAAGCGTTTGCCGATCGGAGCTGTAAACACTTTCTCCACAGGCATAACACGACGAAGAGTATAGATCAAATAGAGTACCACCGACAGTGATCACTGTCAGTGCGTTTCATTGAAGTACACGGTAAATACTAAGAGCTTTTTTGATGTGAAGGACAGCCCGCGACAGTCTGCTACGACCATCTCGGAACTCTTGCGATGTGTAAAAAAGTGATACAATACGCACAAAAAGCTTGATTTCTCGCAGGCCATTCTAGTTTTCTGATCTTTGCATGACCGTTCGAACCGATCGCATCAATCACATTGTCTAACGATGCTCATAATTCAGCGTGGCAAAATATGGATCTTAATGTCACCTAATTGGTAAATGCATAAATTGTCAGAGCAGCTGTCAGCGTTGAGAACCAATTGGAGCGTTCGTCGCAACTCGCTCGGACAAAAACCAAGTCGTTACCGGAATGTCGTTGCACTTTGTGAAAGCAGGGCAATTTTGCGTATTTAGTGCAAATCAAGAAAGGTAGCTCAGCATTTACCAGGTCATTTACCAGGTCTTGTATTAAACATCTAAAAAGTAAATAGCGATATCGTAAAAGAAAAACAACGCTCGGCTCCAATTTAGTAGTGACAGAATAATGAGGCAATTCTTAGAAAACAGACAATGAGGGTGTTCTCCATTTCACGGGTTGTTTTTTGCCAGACTTCGAAAACAACAACCACAAGCACAAAGATCACTTTCAAAAGTTTCACACAAATAAATAAAACTTGTTTTCTGTTTTTAAGACGTAAAAAGAACAATTTTTTGCGCAGTAGTTCAGTTCTAACGTTTGCATAACCTTTGAAAGTCACTCAGCTCGCCCGACATGCCACGCGGTCCCTTGTGTAGACTTATCTTTTTCGTCAAAAACAAAAATCCCTCCGCCGCTAAAGACAACTTTCCCGCTGACCCGGCGCCGATGACGCACGGCGCCGTCAACGGAGCGCTTCAAAAGTTGTTTTCTCGTTGCGCCGTCGCGAGTCCGCTCTTCGGTTGAGCGCAACACAACAGCGGTAAGCTAATTTTGTTCTGGCATGAAGCGATTTTAAAAATGTGTGCGCTGTCGACGCAGACAGCACTGGTTCCATCCGGTCGTATACGGTAGTCGAGCGAAAGCAAAAAACTCACCGATCTTCACAGAGCATGCGATTTCCTGAAATAAAGTTCATGAGAGTTGGTAGTAGTCATTCTGGTGAGATTATGGGAAAGGACATTTTGAAAGGACACGAACTTTGGTCTACATTATCACTCGACTTGGCAACTCAGACATTTGGGATTTGCTGTTATTTACTGGGCTTGTTGAGTAACGCCGCCAATGGCTAATTCGGGTGTAATCCTCGTAATCTTTAACCGGTGGCGCGTGGTTATTTCTGGGCATCTCAAGCAGGCGGTGTGTGTATTCCTCATGTTTTCGTCGGAATTAATATTTATAGCCATGGAGTGCGTCTGAAACTCGCCGGCGTGGCGAACCAAAAACCGGAGCGCATGGCGAGCCAAAAACAATCGCAATCTTCAATAACTTTCTCTTTGTTTTGCCTCTGTGTTTTTTGTTCTCGTTTGACGCAATGACGAGCTGTTTTCCTCCGGCAGGCACAAATTGTTTCTCGGTGGTCTTTTGGGAATGCAGACGGCAGACGAAGCGGCGCCGTCGTTTTCGGTCACAAAAGGGAACACACCGTGGAGCCTTCAATGGCGCCAACACTGGGGCGTCATCAGGCCCTGAGGCGTGGAGATCTCCTTTCGACCACAGCCGTCGGCGACTGGAATGCGCTCCACACTTCGGGCCAGGGACTGCGCGGAGCCCCCGTGCCACTGGCGGTACCGCCAAGTTTGAACTGCGCGTGTGGGCTTCGGACACACGGCGACACCTCGAGGCCTAATTTGCGAGAAAAAGAGGCTCCAAGCTTGCTACATCGATTTGAGAATGTCAACGAACGCAAGACGCCGAGTGCGTACCGACGAAGACGTGATAAATGTTCGTCGGGAGGCGTTTTTCGTTTGCGTCGATGATCGCTTTGACGCCATTCACATAAAAAAGGTCAAAGATAAAACCGCCGCGCAGTTTAATGCTCGCCGGCGGCCATTTCGCTCTTTCCCCCAGTAACGATGCAAGCCGATGCTGAAGAGTAATGAGAGAAGCGAGAACGTCCCCAGCAGCTGTCCGGCCGGCCTTTGACGTCGGGAGCGAGTTGAAAGATCAGCCACGTCCGGCGGCGCACAAGAGTTTCGTTTATTAGCTTTTTTTGGAACTCGGGGCGCTGCGTATGATTGCCTCTCTCGCAAACGAGTTTATGGAGCCCAACTTCGGGAGATGCATTGTGTGAAGCGATGTCTGGACTCGAGAAGGACAAGAACACATGGCTGGCCCAGCGTGCCAACTTTGAACACGGCACAGCCTTTTAGTGCCTATGTTTTTTTGGTTCTTTGTTCTCGCATCCTTCGTCTGCATGCTGTTAAACGACGAACCTCCGGCCGGCTGCTCGATCGAATTCACTCGCCGAATATATGAATTAAAAAACATCAACGAATTGTTGTCCCCCTCGAAGCGCGAGCGAGAAGAGCTGAGGGACGCGACCCCGGCCCTGCACACGTCATTTCGGTCGAGATTTTCGCCTCTGCGTCACAAACAAAGTGTCCGATGGCCAAGCGGGCAAATGCTCTTTTGTTGCGTATGCCACAAAGAAAAGTCAAGTTAATGTCGACTGCGTGGGATTTCGAAGTTTTATCGCTTTTCCAGCGGCCCTACGGCGATTATGACATCATCAGTTGGGAAACCCATCCAATCAAATGGCTGTCCACGCGATCACACGCGAGCTGACAATATTTTCCGGGTGGTATCGCTAAAGCCACACAGTGCCACCACGAGGAAAAAACAAGCTCTCAAAAAATCGCCTTGTTGACACCAAAACAACGTCTCTATTCTTTGATCTTTGTTCGTCGAACGTGGCAAATCGCTCTCAGTGGTTGTTGCAGATATGTTTCGTTCCCGCTACTGAGATGCAGACCACACGGTTACACTTGCTCGCTACCCAAGTGGAATCAGCAATTACGGTGGGCCCGCTAAGCCGTCGCCGAACGTTCTGGGCAATCATCAGACAGAAGAGACAGGCGCCGTTCTTTTGTGTTGCCAGACCTTTGGGCGTTATTATCCTACCCGTCGAGACGTAAACATGCTCGAGAGACTCGACGTCTTTTGGCAAAATGTCCCGCTTTTTCCCGCCGTCGACGCCCTCGCCGACCGCTTGACTTGTCGCCGTCGAACTCAAAGCGCCGAAAGGAGAGGGGGGAGGGGGGGTAGTAGAAACAGTTATTGCAATTCTCGAAAAGCACGGCTGAAACCTGATCACACAGCGACGAAATGAGAAGTTTTCAAACATGTTTTCTGCTCCCGCTCAACAAAGCATAAACCCTCTAATTTCTCACCGAATTTCGCTCTCTGACCTTTGCGCAACATCGCCGACGCGTTCAATTAGCATTCATCTCCATTGGAGCGAGGGGAGTGGAATAAATTAATTTATTAAATCGTCCGTTCGACATGTATTAAGTGCATTCTTTGACGAACCCAATTTCGGTCGCTATGCCCGATGAAAACATGTTAACTAGCTGAGAAAACATTGAATCTTTCATGGTGTCATTCCATAAAAGGGCACTGGTTCTGTAGTAAATAAAACAGTGGTAAAAGGGTATTTTGGACCGCGTGGGACCTGGGCGACACGACAACATCAAGGTCACAATTGAGATCGTTCGCCCCGCTCAATTACCTTTGGCACTTTACCTTCGTATTAGCGGTATAGCATACAAACAAATAGAAGACAACAGTTACGAGTTAACTCCTTGACCGTTGGGCATTGCTTTATTGCCTGGACTGTATCTAACGACGAAAACAACATTGCGTTTCCCTTGACGAGAAACGAAAGTAATGACCAAACTTAGAATAGGCTTGGGGTCATTAAAAGCTTTTAAGCAGTCTTCTACCTTACGTCGTACGAGGTCTAAAAATATTTTTTAGATTTCATCTCGTCGCTCCACATTTGTTTACAAAAATTGGACTCAAAGTGCGTCGGTAATTCTACTGATAAGTGGAAATGTCAGATGACCCTACTCGTGCTGCGCTGCTGCTTATGTGTAATAGGTGGTTTTCCGGTGGTTTTCCGTGTGGGACGAAGCTGGACTTAATTAGACTGAACGAGAATTCGGCGAAAGCTCAAGATTGCTATCGTGCGTGTTCGTTGAATATGCTCGTGTCGAAAGAGGCCCTCGAGTGTTTCTCCGAAGTCAAGTCGACCTCGCTAAATGCCGTCCTGGGGCGCAAGGCGCAACAATTTCCTAAAGTTGCGCACTGATCGGCGATTAATCGCAAACGTCAGCAGAACGCCGTCCACAAAGTATGCGAACCCGTCCCGGGCAGTCCGTGTTTGCGTGTTTCGGCGTCTGCCCACTCGTCCGGTCCACCCCGGTCGTTTTTTACGTCAAGCGTGCTCAACGCCAATTTGGGTGGCGCAGGGGACGATGTGAGAGTTATAGTCGAAATAGTGTGTGTACATATACGTCGGAAGGGGTGGAAAAATGGTCGAGAAAATCGCTGTGACATGGCGAACAACAACCGGAGCTCGGAGCACACAGGGTGTGGCGCTTTTGAGTGGGTGGCGCACTGTCGACGCGTACAGAAGCACCAGAAGTAGCATCAAAAGAAGACCGGGGGAGAATTATAACCGGTTTGCCGTTCCCTTCGTGGTTTATTTATAATTATAAAAAGACGAAGTGACGAAGTGCTTCTTTGCGTAATTGGTCGTTGAGGTTGGTTTTAGAGCAAGCGAGCGTTATGACACCCCAGACGCATGAACAATTTGGTCACCGATGCACCGACGACCAGATGAGAGAACGACAGAAGGGCACACCGATTAGCGACCGCTGACACATTTGCGTTTAAAAAGAGAATGCGCTGTTTGGGAGATTGACCAATAAGAGGAATTTTGAAATGCTTTCGTAGCGGCGACATCGAGCGCTGTGGCGATGAAGCTCCGATGACCGCGCTGATCATACAGTCCCGACGCGCGCTGTTTACCTACGCATAAAGATTAAGCTCTGACCGGAGCGCGTCTGTTATGAACCGCTCCACCGGGCGCACTTTTCATTTCAAAGAGAAAAATAAACGACGCACGCGTCGTTTAGTGGCCGGTTGGGCAGATTTTTGATCTCATACTGTGCTGTTGTGTCTCACAACTCCTTCGCTAATTCTTAGAAGGCGCGCAAATTTGGTCGGCGCCAAGCGAAGGAGCATTTCACCGCGCGAACGAGCGCAGGCGCACTCACGCATTCATCAGTTCTCAATTAAAGGCAAACTCCTCATGATGATGTCGTCATGGCCCGTGCCAAACGCCCGAGTCGGCGCCAACGCTCGAAAGCGAGATCGGATGAAATGTCATAGGGCTGCCCGACATTCGTGACTTTCGGGCCTGCCACATAGCTAGGACGCAAACGACTCGTAATCGTACACATTCGGCTAGGACCGAGAATCTCTGACACTTTACAAAGATCCCTAATCGTATTTGTTCCAGATAAATCGGAGGCCTTGCAAATAGGGGCGGTTGAAACTTTTGAAAAACACGACATGCGTTCTTATCAGCTCGCAAACGGTGCGACAATCTCGTCATTGCGCGTTAAATCGAGTCCTTTGAAAATAACAGCAAACCCCTTAAGGCAAGATATTGTCTCTTATTTCAAAAGGTGATGGTTAAGAGTTAAGGGGTCTCTGAGTGATGTAAGGAACCGATAAGGGTTTCAATCGAGTAAGAACCAACCTTGTGCATCTGGTCGCCACAGTTCGGGGAGAAGCTGTGCTCCAAGCTCGAGCAACTCACGATGAACACGGCGAGTACCGTCGCGTAGCGTAGGAGCGGACTCATCGAGGTGGTCGTCATCGGACTGTCTAGAATCGCAGTAGCCGGTGACCCTGAGCGTCGCCCGGGGGCGATAGTTCGCGTCGGCGGCGCCATCCAGTGGCGGATTTCAGGATCAAAGCTCGTCGAGTGCGAATTCGTGATCACACACTACTACAATCCTCGCCCCGCTGCTGCGAACACGTATGATAGGCGGCTGGGAGGAGGAGAGGCGCACCCGCACACGTCAGTGGTTGCGCGCGTGCCCGGCACACGCGTGCGTGCGTCGCCGCGTCGGTTCGCGTTCGCTGCGTCGTCGGTCGCCGACAGCCAGAATCGTCGTCGTCGAGAGGGAGGCGGCGGCACGAGTGAGCGTCTAAAAAAGAGAGCGCCGTCGATCGATCCGAGAGCGCGCGGTAACTCTCGATCGCCGCCCGCCGCCGCGTTCCCATCTCGCGCGTCGTTCGAGACGCGAGGAGAACAAAAGAGAGAGCAAAACGCGAGAAGTGGCGGCGGCGACTATGCCGTCTGCCTACAGCCGCTGGGGCGGGCGGGCCTAACCGCGCGTCGTCGACGTCGTCGTCGGGAAAAACACTTGTCGAGAGTGCAAACACTGGCGACAGCGCGCCGCCGCGCGGAATACATCGCGCCACACGCCGCGTCGCCAGCAGGTCCTTCCCCCCGACGGGAGGGACGGACCGAACGACCACACGGAGAAGGCGTGCAAGGAGGAGGACCCCCGCCGGAAACCCTTTCTCTCCGTCGGCTAAAGGTCTAGCCACGACCGGTGAATTCTTGTTTTTCTTTGCCAGAGAGGACTTCATAGCAGTGAACATTAATCTCGACGGAAATTAACACACGTATACCGATGTGCCATTACCGTATTCCCGGGAGAGAAATACTAGGACGGGCACGCCGGCTTTTCTCGCAACTCGTGAGCTCGGCTCAAACACCGGAGATAAACCACACCCAACTCCGCTAGAGGACGACTGGACCCAAAAGGAGCGGTCGGTCCATGCGGATTACATCTAAGACCCAGGGGTCGTCTGGTTCTGTGCCATTCACGGCAGAAGTGCTCCGAGAAAATGAAGAGTGGAACGCATAATTGGCCTGTCTGGTCCGTCTGTCCTCCGATAACCGGCGCACGAACGAACGTTTGATAAATGATTGTTACATTAGGGTGTACTCCGACTGCTCCAGCGCTCTACGCCCTTTTCAATAAATAAACCTCTGCTGATCGTTCACTACCCGCTGCTGCTCTCGCGCTCATTTGTCAATTGAAAGTTTTTCGGCCGAACGTTTTACGACACAAAAAGATCACCGAAAACCGTTTCGCCTGCTCCCACGCGAGAGCATAAGGCTGGCGCGACGAACATAAAAAGATCACCTTGCTCAGGCAGCGATCAGTCGAGTGCTCGGAACACGCGACCGTAACCGATCGCGTACGACGGCGTAGATCCGATTTCGACGTGTCAATTTTCGGCCGCACACAACAATATGCATGCACAGTTTATTTTTTAGCGGCTGATCGATGTTGCCGATAAAAACAGACACCATGCATCTACCCGAGCTGTGAGGATCGCTCCGCTGTTCAATGGACACTGCTCAAAGCTGGTTACGAACTGCTCAGATAATGACAGAAAAATTACGGAAACACCCACAGATCGGAATTTTTCGCAAACGAAGTTAGTTATCAGCTGTGAAGGTGCGAGCAGCGATCCGAGAAAGTGCCCATGGGGAACGATTAAACTGTGCTGTGCAGTGAGGGGTCAACACACGCTATAAATTTCTGATAATGGTTAAAATCGGGCGTTCATTGACAGACAGCGCCCAATTAATATAAACATTGACTGATCTGTGTGGGTGGAACGTTTTGCGGTCTGGCCACATCTCACATTGATGAAGTGACCGTCACAATTTCTTCGGAGGCCACCCAGCTGTGGGGTGCGCAGTGAAGGAACGCAAACTCGTGAGAGCTTCACATGGATTTAGAATTCCAATGTTTGTACCTTGGATCCAGGGAGCAATTTCTCTGGGGCCATTCCATGGATTGCATTTTTGCAGCTTCAGTGATGGACTTTGATCTGATGTAGCTTTACAACGTACTCTGGCGTTCAGCTGGCATTGCAAGAAAAGAGTTCACAGCGTTGGGACAAGAAGCATTGAGCGGTTCTCCAATGCTTCACAAAATAGATGTCTTTAACCTTTCCCTAGATGCGCTATGTGGAAAATAAAATGCGTCATCAAGGACAACTCTGCAAGCGGAGAACTAAAGGGGGACTTGCTTAGTTGCGAAACAAAGTCCGCCGTTCGCCGCCTAGACTGGCTCGCGCAAAACATTGGAGTGAGAGTGTGGTGACTATTTAATTTAGTTATACCACAGGCCCCTCCCCTTATCGGAAATCGGCTGAGCGCGATCCAATCACCACCTTGCTATCGTGCAGAACCTCATTTCGGAATTATTGTTTACCAATTCCTCGGCCATGGGAACGCGTAACGCAATCGAACATTATACCCACCGGCGATTTCCAGCTAAGCGCGCTTAAATTATGCTCGCCAGCTGCATGCACGGCTTCTTGATGAGTCTGACGTGGACGCACGCCTCGGGCCAAAGTCGAGCTGACACCGCGAGGTGTCGATTCATGAGAACTCACTTGTTTACAAACATCGCACTTCTCAGAAATTCCCGAAGGCTACGCGCAGCTTGCGACGTACAACGATCGACGTTACTGCTTCCAGGAGCTGTGGCTCGGGCCTGAACCTTTCCAGTGTTGATTGATGGCCCGAACTGGAGGCACACCGAGACGATTTATGCAAAACCACGGCTTAAAATTGCACTTTCACGTGTATGAAGACCGGAAAATGATTTCAGGGGACGAGAGCCCTGCAGGCGGTAATGGTACGTGGAATCGGCAATTTGGCTAATTGTACCGTGGCTGTAAAATGACTCTTCCTCTGCGGACGTGTTCTCAGAATTTGCCCCGATCTTGTAAAGTCATTCATGTCATTTTGTAATAAGATTGTAGCCCATACCCGGAACTCTTACGCGTTTGTGGTAGGTGTGAATAGACAAATTAACACCATAAAAAGGAATTATATACTCCATCTTGTCTGTACGAGGGGCTAACTTCTTCTAAGAAAACAAAAGTGGGAGCCCGCTGGCTATCATCTCAATCTGCATTTCCTGAGCCTTTCGGTATACTTTGAACGTTTGTGTGAACAATAAAGCGTTCGGACTCTTAGGCAACAGACCAGTGCGCCCACTTTGATATTTTGAACTGCGCACGCATGAGTTAATTATCGTTCCATTGACAATCAGGTGTGTTATTCCCAACGACACGCGTTCAGCAGCATAACACGTAAGTAAAGTGGGTCGCGTGACCGAGATGTAGTCGAGTAAATCCCTCATCCAGCTGGAAATGCATCTGTCCCGGTTAATCAACGCTATTTTCGCATTTCAGTCAACCTACTACCGTATACCTTCGTATAGTAACGTAAATATCCCAGGCCATAGAAATGCTGGCGGGTTCCTCGTTCAGAAACAAAGGCAGAACTCCACCAACGATCACCATAGGTACCGAAAATAACTTTCGTTCTTCCTTCTCTGTTTTTTGTTGCACACCTCCCCAACAAAGAGAATAACAAAAAATATATTGGCAAGCCGAAAAGCTGACAGAGAGCCATCCTGAAGGAACACTCGTATACATAGAACAGTATTAGGCTTACTTCTCGATCTCTAAACACTGGTGTTCTGTTCCGGAACGCCCACTCAGCTACTTTTTCGCAAACAATGTGATACTTGCTTTTCATGAAAAAAAAAGAGAGAAAAGGGGGTCACAATATTTACAGGAAAACATTGGTTCTTTTGGTTCTGAAGCTTGAAAAAGAAAATTCTGTGCCATCACATGCAACTGACATGCGAACGTCGAAAGCACCTTAGCTACAATGACAGTGGAGGAATAAAACAAACACGTAAACAGCTCAAGTGAGATGCTGTTCAAGGGATGTGGTGGTGAATTTCAGCATAATCGCAGGTTGACAGAAAGGTTGACAAAAACATATGTTATGACACCTTTGTGCATGGACGAGAGCGAAAATACACATCAGTCAGGCAGATGGGAATCCTTTTAAAAACATGCCTGATACAATTTTTGTAAACAACCGTAAGACTCTTCTGGCTCGACATGACTCAACAGTCTGCGGTCGGCGCAAAGCCCTGCATTGACGACGGCGGGAATCTGTTCTTTGATAAAGAGGGAACAATCTGCTTTTCCCATTAACTGCCTAAGCTAACATTGATTACATTGCATTTTGCTTATAAGCGAAACCGGGCATCTGTTTCAACTCCTGACCCGACTTTGCCACCAAAAAAAGTCGTTTTCATGCTCTTTTCAGTAAGATTATAATCTTACTGAAAAGGGCATGAAAATGTAGATTATAAAAAACCTAATGCGATAAAATGGATCTTTAAATGAAAAACCAAAAAATAGCAAAAATGAATTCTATTGGAACCCGAATAACGAATAGATCAACCAATATCTTTTGTTTTGCTAATCAATCACTTCGGGACACAACTCAAGAAATTCCCTGTCGCCATTTGTTATAGCAGGTAGCAGAAAACAAGCGACAAAGCAACAACAAGTTTATCTTTAAAGGTCTGTGGCGTACGAAATGTGCATGGAGAACTACTAACTTTTTACACATCCAGCAGGGGCAATTGCTCTAATTTGTTTAGGAATGCGGTGAATGTACCTGTAAACAGCTGATAGCAAAATAACATGTTTAGTGTTCATTCATCTCTCCGAGCCATATCACCGTGAGCACTATGTATTCACATATTCGTAAAAACAAAATTTTTGTTTATGATGGCATAATAGGCTACCTATATGCAATTTATACTGTTTTAACGCTATAAAACAGTGTGGGCCGATGTTAATTCTGTGAAGGCACGCATCTACTCGAACAAACAGAGAAAAACAATAGAGAAATACAGCAATGCCGGGGATATTCAGATTACAAAGGAACGACACCCCGTTCTGCTTTTTTGGAACACTAAAATAGTACCTCTATGGTATAAAATAGTGGTATATGGATATAAAAAATATAAAAAAGAACGCTGAGAAACGCATGCGAAGACATTTGATGGGACCCTCCAAATTTCGTTCTCGGACCATACAAAAATTGTGTTGGTTACAATATGTAAAGAACGAATATGCGGTATTCACTCTGCGTTTCTAAATTTAGTAGAAATCCTTATAATGATAATGGAAATCGTTTCATCTGCGGCTCAGTCGGTTTTCAACAACGTAGAGCGGAGAATATTGCTAATACATAGAGTTGTCGGTCTCAAAAAGCCTCAAAGTTCAAGCGTTCCAAGACTGATTAACCTTGGTGATCAAGCAGTGCAAGTGCCTGTAGTTGAGGACCTGGCGGGAAAATTTCACTTTTAAAAGTACATTGAAGAACGCGTTGACGTGTGCAATCTGGGAGAGAGTGGAAGAAGAAGTCATCAGGAAAATTGAAATTAGAATGAATGCACTTTTGAATGGCATAAAGTCCTCGAATTCTAAAAGGGGAACTGGAAATTAGCGCTCGTTTCAGCGGATGCTAATTGGTTCTTCACAGAGGGCACCTGTACACAGCGTGTGATTTGCGAGTCTGGATCTAAAGCGTTCTAATTGAACGCCAGGTGGAGGGACCCACCGCGAATCCCTTTTTACACGACATGAAGAGGTGGAAGACTTAATGAAGCCGCTCTGCAGGTCCACCTGTCTCCTCGGGTAACCTTGATCTCGAACGCTATGTAATGTCGAAAGGCTACTGTAGTGCTACACTAATCTCAGATCAGCGGATGCTAATTGGTTGCATAAATCGAGAATTACTTTAAAGGTCATGTTTATCCGCACGTCCCATGGATTTGCGGTATCGCGTGTGTAATTTTTTTGCAAGAAGATCATCAAGTCCATGAGCTTAGAAGAAACACAGAAGATCTGAAAAATAAAACATATTTTTAGGCATTTTTCTTTGTTTTGCGTATTTAGATAAATTTAGATGCGATACGGGGTTTCGGTTTGTTTGACAAAAAAAGTAATTAGTTAAAGTCCAAAATCGGGAAACAGTTGGCTCATCCTATAGACCCAACACTCTATAGCTTCAGATGAATCCTTATTTACCGGTGGCGTACAAGTTGTTACGCTCATTTCACGTGCTTTGGCTTCGCTCAACCCTACGCTTCATAGGTGACTGGGCATTGCCCATTATTAAGTTCAAAAAAGACAAAAAAGAGAGAAGACTCTGGAAGCATACCGGCGCTGATGCATAAAACTGAAGTGCGACCGAACAGTGGCCTAATGTGTCATCGTGTACTACAAACAGTAAAGCATAGAGCGTCATTTTCTATTTCTTCTCCAGCTGTTCTAGAGTGTGTACTATGCTGTATGATTAAGTTGGGAACAATATCGATGGTGAGATGTAGTCCATATGACAGTAGAAGTGCAAGTGAATGAAAGAACTTCCTGGCTAGTGAAGTACCGCGCACTGAATAAGTACTTTGCCAAAGCTTTTCTGCTTGAAAATAGTTAAAACATCAACGTCAATGTGATTTCACGAGAAATGCTACTACTAAAAAATAAACAGCATCCAAGCTATAGTGTGCCCCCAAATAACAATTTTAGAAAAGCTTATCTTGTCTGTACAAGAGTATGCAATAGGGACCGAAGCGTTTCATGCATATTTATAAAGTATACTGATACAGCCTACGCCCATATTTGGCCTGACCTTAATTTTCTCTGAAAACATTAAAAGACCGACAGTTGTGGTGTACTTATTTGGGAGCATTAATACTTATCACGTTCTGGCTTCATGGGTCACGTTAAGTGGTTGGTGAGATGGTCCCCTTGCTAATGAGATATGGCGAATCTATCTACTTCATGAGTGGGCTATCACTGCTGTGACATAAACTGACCGATCCACAAACTGGCACTAATTATGTCATGGTCAATACTTCCAATGAATATCCGGCTGCTTCAAACTCTCTTAAGAGCGTCAATGAATGCGAATAGCACGCTAAAAGATCGGTCGGAATAATCACGAAAATATATAAAATTTTGGTCGTTTTTTTGTAATCTTTACGAGAGCGCTAGCTAGTTTCGCGCTCCACCGTCCGCTTACATTGTTCACCTAGATTGAGCGTAAACATTAAGGTCCAGTCTGGAAAACGAAATCGCCCAATTCAAAACAAGCGAACGGTGAAATGAAGCAAGCGAGGCTGTGCCAGCGCTCCCAGACGGAAATGCACGGGAAATGATGGGAAATCGTTGGTGCGAGACCATGATGTCAAAACACGGAAGCTTTTCAGTGGACACGTAAATCAGGAAAAAGGACGCAAGAAACATCACCAAACAGCTCCGGGTTTACATTAAAGTTTTCTTGCGAACGAAATACCGGCTACGTCAAATACATCCATGTGATGTAGAAAGGGCATGGGCACATACGTATGTAGAGTCCAAATTTGTGTATGCTATATCTTGCGAGCAATTCTAGCCGCCTAGTAACCTCTTCAATCTGTATAGCTCAAAAAAAAAGAATGCGTTTGCTGTGCCCACATTCACGAATTTCACCCAATTTCCTCATGGTTGTTTACAGTTTTCAGAATGTTCATCAAAAACTGGAGCTCTGCCAAATCTTAACTTCGCAGAAGGAAACGGAAAACTTTAAGGAATTCAGTTCGGAGATGAGTGAGCTACATCACTATTGGCACTTCGAAGTGCGGCGCGAGTGTTACAAAATTCAAAGAATAATTCAGCTTATAGCCCATAATTCATTAATTTGGCAACACTAATACGAGAAGCCCAGACGAAAGCACCTTTAGGACAGACAAATTCTCATTGAGCGCCGGACTCATGCTAAACCAAATCCATATAACGACACCGCCTGAACCGTTACTTAGCAGCGACATTGCACGCATGAAAAGTGGTCGGAGCATTCCCTGCAAGCACACGCCACTAGACTCTGAGACAAAACGTCCCACGCACTGTGGGCACGACATCCAGTACAAATTCAATGTAGCGAAATTAAAAAATGGGTAATGTTCACTTTGTTGCCTTTACCAAAAATACTCATGGGGCGAAATATTTTTCTTAGTCTAATTAAAACACACCAGAAACCCAGAACACAAGGACTTGGATGCCCTGTACCAAAGTTATTCTCTGTCCAATTGACCGGGGTTTTTTATCTTTCTATGCTTATAGGATTGATATCCCGCAGTATTCAAGTTCAGCGATATGTTTCTGCTAAACTCTGCTTGCGACTTGAACGTGCTCTGAGTTTTCTCGTAGCTGAATGTGTTAATGATATCCCAGCTGCCGTAGCGTAATGACCATTCTCAGAAAATATAAACGCCCATCAGATGACCAGAAGCGATTACTCTGAAATGAGTTGCAATAGGGCAGTACGCTGTGGCGTGACGTGTCCTTCTTACACGCAAATTCTCAAAACGCACCGGTAATTCATGGGCACACGCGATCTTTTACGGATCAAAGCTACCGTAGGTGCTTCAAACTATTGGGTTGATTCATATGAAATGAGCCCAAAATTCAATGCTCTTTACTAAAATAATACGCATCGTTAGGATTCAATATAATCACCATTATGATGGATAACTTCTGCCCACTTCGTGGGCAAACGGC